>JALLOT010000479.1:0-19526 GCA_036939595.1 Thalassiosira livingstoniorum
TTTTTGTCCAATATCCGTGTACGTACAGTATCGGTAGATTTTGGTTTTGCGATGCAGTTGCAGAATTAGTACCGTATGGATATGTCAGACTGATACCAGGGTTTGGGAGTATAAGGAAGGGAGTATTTGATATGGGGACATAAAAATTTCCATGAACACTAGCACTGAATATCCATGGAAGCTGATCCCAAGTGGAGTCCGTACATATGCCATATCCTTGGTGACTTCTAGGTGAATGGTCTTGATACTAGGATGGTTGGGTTACCCTTGGTTTTCTTTTAACTCCTTGTGTGGAATGATGGCAGGGACAGACTTGGCAGTTGGGTTGGTACTCATGGTTAGGAAGATAACACATACTTGTATGTAGTATGTAGTAAAAATTGTAAATCAGATCTGTTGATCTAGATCTAGCTAAGAACAGATCTATATGAGACAAGTCATGAGACGACTTGTTTTACGGCAAGTAGATTCTCAGAAAATGTACACTTCTGCATGTGTCTGGACTGTGCACATCTTAAGTAAGTGATCAACCTAGGCCATAGCAGTGCCCTGTGGGAGAACTTCTCCATGTGAGAGTGGTAAGAGTAGCCTTGCCATGAAGGAATATTGCTGGGACTGGGTTAACAATGGGGTACAAGGCACATTCATCATGATACACAATTACCAAATCATCACCTTGTTTTTCACAACAGATGAAGCCATTATTTTTGCCATTGATGACAATTCCCACTTTTATCAGCTTCAAACAAGTCTATTTGTCATTGATGGACAAAAAGGGTAACAAAAAAGCCATTTATTGCAACATCATTTATTGAATGTAAAATTAAAAACTAGCTACAGCTACAATGTTAGTCATTCTCAGGCCCTTGTCAGACAATTGTCATTTATTCCTGATTATCGTCAGGTGTGGCTTATCCAGGGCTTGCAATTATATTTGCACATGATTCACAACAACAACAAACAGCACTGTAAGGGTTTCCAGTTGAAAGATTCAAATACAGATGAATATTTTTATGAGAAAGTTATTGACATGCAGTAGCTCTGATATTCATAGGAGTAGGAGACACCAGTCAATTCAATATAAAAATAAACACAATTAAATAAGTCAACATCAGTACCCTCCTGAATTGATAGAACTTGTGGCCAATTTTAGGCCCAACAACAAGACCAAAATATAAACACCAACTATAAATGCAAAACAAATACTAAGAAATTTATACTACTACTAAATATATAGATAGATATCTGATGTAATTTAAGTGTCTAGAAAAATGTCAAGTGAGGTTTGAAATGTTTGTGCTTTGCAAGGTTGATAGAAACTTTTATCACAAGTTGATTCTTTTCATCTTCATGTATGTCATTAGACAGCCATAGAGGAGTAGATTTCCCTAAGTACTTAATGTTATTGTATTATTTCATAATTGAATCTATCAATTGAGATTGTATACCTATATTCTTCAACAGAGACAATTCCAACTGTTGAGGATTGGACAGAACCTGTCCAGTCCTGTCCTCTTGCTGGTTGTGCATCTATTCTAAAAAATCAAGGTGAGACAAGAATTAAAATGAAAATGAAAAATTGCTCCTTAAAAATTATCCCTTGTTTTATAATTGATTGAGAAGCTCTGTTTGCTACAAAGAAAACCATCTCTGTTGGTTACCAGTGGGAATGTGTGCCACACTGGCACAGACTGCATCAGTACTGATCCATGGAGCTCAAGTACTGGTGTAGTTTTTAATTTTGCACTAAATTTTACAACTGTTTAATGATGATAAAAATTGAAAATTTACTTAGATCAATACCACATTGAATAATAATTGGGATAAAACAAAATTTAAATTTCAAATTGCTTTGTGCTACCTCTTAATGTGCCACTTTTTGTACTTCAATGCAGAGAAATCTCTTACATATATTTCAAACTACTGAATCAATCATTCTTTCAAGAGTTCCTATATGTAAGTACAGTATGTAATGAAAAAATATGTTCTTGAACCACCTTAGTAAGCTCCCACATACTCACTATTGGCTGTATTTTCAATATGAAGGGGGAATCATTGTAAATTCAAAAAAAAGTATTCCTCCTATTTTGATTTTGCTATACCAATCATGTACAGCAACAAAACCATACCCCCTTACATTCAAGGGGAAGCAAAACAGTCCAATTGCTTTTTTTAATTTTTGAGCTGCACATCAACTCACAAAATGAATTATACTAAACTACTAAAATCATTCAGAATCATCAGGTTTCAAATCACAAAACAATTTTTTTCAAAATTGCAATGGGCCATGTCATCAATTACTCTACTAACCACTCCTCTGACTGCATCACAAGCCAATCTTCAATTTTATCCTCTATAAGAAAAACCTAAACATCCTTCATCCATTGATATGGAATTGGAATGGTAGTGCTCCCTTGTGGTTCTTCAAATGACTGTGTCATTGAAATGGTGGTGTGGATTTACAAGCAATGATTTGTAGTATAATGTGAATTATGCAGAGAAATTCAATAAAAAAGATTATTTTGAGCTTTGCCTTGGCAAAAAAGACAAGCCAGAATATTACATGAGGAATGAGGCTGTTGTCATATAATATGCTAAATCTGAGCAAATATTTTTCCTGATTATTTCTTGACCAATGTGCAACTTGCTTATCCAATGGCAGAATGAGTGCGTGTACCTTCCCAAACACCTAGAATGAAATATGGTAAGTCATTGTTTTCACTTTGACCTTCTTTCATGATGAAAAAAATGCCATGCATGATTGTTACTATTTTAGACTACCATATTGAGAGAATGGAAGAGCTTGTATTGTCTTACAATGAAAATTCCTCATTGGAATAGGAAACAGAGACCAATGACAATGTTGCCAATGATGATACCATCAATGATAATGCCCCCAATAAGTACAAGATATGACATCATCTAGTAGTTACTGGAGGACAATTGGTAAGAAGGGAAAGGTTTATGATAGATCTGGTTCCTTGGATAGGGATCAATGAAGAAAGCAAGCCAAAGCCAAAGCTCACTGACAAGGAGTTGGAGTCCTTGGTGGATGGAAGCAGGCATATCAGGTACCACCTTGTATTCTTTCTGCCAAAATCAATTGACATACTTTTGTTGAGTATGTTGCAGCAAGGAGTTTGAATTAAATGGTGAACATAATTTGTACCCAGGGTTTCCTAACCAGAGATACTTCAATCCAGGTAGGCAGGGCTCAATGACAGTTACAGCTGACAATGTTGCAAAGTTTTTTAACTGAAAAATCTGCTTTGTCTTGAAGTTCTTCCAACAAACTAACCAGAACTGTTTGATTTTCAAGCTGCTGGACTCAATTGGAACATGCAAGTGGTTGATGACCACAAGGGAATTCATTAACATTCATTGCTTCTTGTTCTTAAATTATAGATGATTGGATTGGGTCTGTTGAGTGGAATTCTGTTTATCCTCACCCTTGCTTTGATGGGTATGGCCATGGCCTGCAACACATCACCAGAAACATTGTTTGGCTGAGTATAGGTTCAGAAGTCATTGGAAGGAAGTAATTCTCTTTGGGAAATGAATCACTTTGGACAAAAGTTGTATCAAAGGATAGTAACAATCACTCATAACAATTGGTACAGATTCAAAGACAATAAGAACTGTGGCAACACTACATACAATATCACTGTGTATGATGGAAGACCCATTGTCATTGTTCAAGTTTTTTGCTTTAGCAATAGAGTGTACAGATGAAAGACTGATTCCAACCTCAATGGATCCAATGTACATAAAGTTGAACCCAAAAATGGGTCAATCTGTACAAATTAATGCTGCAAGACTTCAAAGGTAAGAAATAGCATCTGATTTTATATGCTGAAATAATCTATTAACATGTTTTTGTCAAACTATGCAGGTAAAGGCCATATGCTTGTTTGTGACTCCTCATATATCAAAGGGGATAAAATATGGTACAAGTGTCAAGATTTGAATGGAAAATGAACAAGGTTGGGACATGCTAACTGAATCAATGTGGTATTGGGACCAAAAAGAATAACTGTAAAAAAGGAGTCAGTGATATGTTCTTATGAGAGCCTTGCATACAAACACTTCAGAATCTCACTCTCATTTGTCTTTTGGGTGGATAAAAATCATCTAAAAACCTCTCAAATTTCTGCCACCCTGAGAGAACCAAAGACAATCTGATTTGACAAATGAGGGAAGACAACCATTGCAACAAGAAACCCACTTCTGTCCCTCGCCCTCTGCATCAACAGGCTTACTGCAACACTTTCAACAAGATTGACACATCTAACCCAAGAGAGTTTTTTCACAATGCTGGTGGAACATCACACTACCATGGCTGAGCCCCCAAGCTTGTATTTTGCTACTTTAACATGGCTATGGAAAATGAAGATATTTTCATAATGCACTGTGTGTGGAGATCACACCCCTTGACAAATGTTTGCCAAAAAGAGAATGTGGCAAGAAGACGCCCATTACTTTGTCAAAATGGTACTGACATGCTGCGGATTCATCCCATCTTCCCTCCACATGTGAGATATGTCTTGACTGTCTTTAGCTTCAAGCAACCATTTGGAAGAGCTTGTGATGCAGTTATCTGTTGAAAACCTGTTTGCAATGCAGAAGAGGCCAAGGATGTTTCACAGAAGGATACTGTCTTGTAAAATCCTACTGCCACTGATTTCTGCCATCATTGTGCTGCTGCTGTGGAAACTCATGGGACATATGCACCCTGGTTGTTGCCCTGGGAATACTAATACATCAGTCAAGGTGCCATGGGACCTCATCACCAGTTGATCTTGTAATGAGTGTTCCTTGGAATTGGATGAGTCTGTGTTTTATTTTGTTCCTGAAACAAAAATTTGAGCCAGTCAGTCAGCCATTACTTTGAGTACTATAAAAATAAAAACTAGATTTGTTGTGCTCTCCTCCCAAAAAGCATTTGTATTTTTTAAAATATTGCAATTTGTTACTTATCCCAAACAACAACTTAATATGAGCAATACCTAACATATTGACATAATCCAGATTAATTGAAGCTTTCCTTTCAGGTGAGTAATATTAATATTGGGTTATTGAAAGATACTTTTGCAGTGGAAGGATTTAGATGGGTAGCTGAGACAGAATTAGCTGCAAAATAAAACAGATCTCTTCATCATTTTTCAGATATGAATAGTTTTTTAATAGTTGAGAAGTAGCTAATAACAAAAATTTAATTTTCAATGTAGTAATCAAAAGAACATAGAAGAACCATAATTTTATGCATGAAAGTTGTTTCTTTTCTTACCCAAAAAACAAATATTGATCTGGACATAGTGATGTTGGCTTAGCCTAATATAGTTACTCTGTAGTCTCAACCAGCAGAAACATTATACATTGATTTTCAACTCAACCCTAACTCTAACACATTTTTGTATGTCAAGTAAGTTTTTGGATTTCTTGTCTTCATTAGTCAAAAAAACAATGTAAGCCACCTAAATGATCACTAAGTCCAAAAATAAAATTGTGTAAATTTGTGAACAGTGTTGCATTAGTTTCATACTATATTTCTTGTGATATGTCTCATAGCTATAGCCAATCACAGATCCATGAAAGAACATTATTAGTTTTGACTATATAATTTTTGAATTGATTTCTGAAAAAAAAAAAACAATATGTTTTTTGCCAAGAATAAAGTGAATCACTTATTAAGTAGAAAATAATAAGAAAATTTCATAGAATTGGATATCAACAACCAACTAGTTATAAATAACATGCTGAGTATTAGTAACATTGTGCTTAATCAATAAGTCCCAAGTTTCACATTTGTTTATTGGATAGCATGCATATATCCTGTGTGCTAATCACATCAGATCTAACCCTTTGATTTTGGTTTGGACTGAACTGGTATTAATATTTGAGGACCATAACTTACCTACTTATATACTCAAATGAATGATTTAGGAGTTGTAGATAGAGAGAGTGAAAGATGTTCAGTATCTATTGAAAAGATACCTTTTGGGGTCATTTCTGTTGACTTTATTTGATATTGAGATAGAATCTGAAGTATCAGAAAAAAGAAATATTGTGCATGAAATATCCCTGTTCAAAGTAATTATTGTTCATGTTCTAACAGTTTAGTGTGTGAAGTTGAAGTGATGAAAAATGAAAGATTAATTTCTATTGGTAGTCTGCACTGGTTGAATGGAGTACTTATCATACACCAAACAGAAGAGCAGCATTGTGAAGTGTTTACCAGAACAAAATCAAAATTGAATTTCATTTTTTGAATTAAAAACCAAACAGTACCTGATCCATTGTAAATGCTACATGAATTTCAAAAGTGTAAAAAATGAGCAGTTAGAGTTAGAAGGCACATGTATGTAAGAAGCACACCAAAAAGAGAGTTAGAGATTTTTGAGCTTGTTTGAACAAAATCATGAAATCATAACTATTGCTAAAAATAAATTTTGATCACTTTTATGAGAAGTTTGGTTTACGTTCTTATGCTTATTGATTTATGGCATTTTGGTGCCATTTGATATTGCATGTCATGTTGATCCAATGACAATGAAACAGTGACATGTAATCATAGGTTTTGACACCTCTGACTTAAATGGCTCATATCTAATTAAAATGTGCATTTGTGTCCAATATCTTGTGTACAAGAGTTGACAGTCAAAATCAAAATATAACCCAACATTATCGCTCACAATGCTTTCTTATTTCCACCTATTTTGTGTATGTTGCAGACATCCAGATTCCTTTCTTGACTGTGCTAAAACTTAAAGTAGGAGGAGAATTCTTTTCGTGCATCAATTTAAACTGTAAGCATCTTTCAAAACAGGAGCATCCCCATTTTTCACTTAAATTTGTCCAAACCGGAACTGTTTCAAAAAATGGACTCTGAACATTTAGACTCGTTTCTAATTTTTTGACAGTTTGATTGTGCAATGTTTGTTGCTAGATTTGTTGTGTATTCAAAAGGTGCTCAGATATGTATCTGATTTTCCCCTCTTAATCCGTCACATTTCCAAATTTTGTGTTTGTCAAATCAGGCCACAACAATACCAGGCCCTAGAATTTTGAAAAATAATGATCTTTTTCTCCATATTATATTTCATTGAACCCTGTTTTTCCTTGCAGTTTTGATGAGGCACACATGTGCACAGGGTAACTGTTGTGTTACCCTGGCAATCATGCTACATCTGGACTTCTAGAGGTGCTATGAAAAAATTGTTTCACACCCCACATCATATTTTTGAGCATATTCCACAAATGAAGGAGAACACTCTTAAATCTAAAATTGGAGAAATTGTTCTAGAATTTACTAGTAAATTTTGTCATTTTCTCCTCTCTATTTCCATTTTTTTCCTGTTAATTTTCTCTCGTCATGCAAAAATGTACAGTAAAGCTAAAAAAATCAAGTTGAACTCAGTTTATTTTTCATGAGAGTTCCAGGAGAGCATCAGCGTGAGTCGTACCTTCAAGTGCGTACAAAACTCAGTACAAGTCCAAATGTAACATGTTGCCAAATTTTGGCTAGTAGGTACCAGATAGGGAAAATGTCACTTCATGCAAAGTTACCATTTTACACCTTATCTTATATCAGAACTAAAAAGGGAATTGGTTCTGAAATTCTCATTTATCTATATAAAATTGGGTTCAGATTTTCCACTTATGAATGGAAACAACTGAAATGCCAGTATTTGGATGGCAGAAAAAATAGACCGAAGTAATAACGTCAAAATGACAACAAATTGTTTGGTTTTGTCTGCATTCAACCAGTATGCAATCGTCATGATTTTTTCCAGATGCAGTCATATAAAAACCACGTATCTGGACAAAATGTTTTCTCAAAGACTTCAGTATAATTTTTCCAGCATCAATGACAAAAATCATGCAAATGGAATACCCAAGAGAAACATCATCAAAACGATTCCACTGTCCAGTCTTGTATGAGTGGAAAGCCATCATTGACACCAACTTTCTATTTTCAAAATGCCACGACTCCAAGAATCGTCATAAGTTTTGGTGAACCGCAAGATGAAGAAGACTCATTGAAAAGACAACATCTCTTCGACTCATAATTTTGTCAATAAATCCTCTTCAACATCATCATTATCATCCTTTTCATTGCTCAAAAGTGAAGGAAGAGGCATCCCCTTTGGCGGCCTTGGATTAGGAACTGTAAATTCTAAATCATTGTTCGTCGTAGCAGGAGATGGCGTTGAACTTGAAGGCATGACAATATTATGTTTTCCACCAGATGCAGATTTGCCTTCCAAATACCCCTCATCACCACCGCCATCCTCCCCCTTCTTCTTCTCCACCTTCACATACCCCAACAAAAGTGGGCCAATTAACCCATCTATATTCACCCACGAATGATACCGATCAAACACCTTAGTCGCATCCCTCCCCAAAACTTTCTCCAATATCTCGCTTCCCCCAGGATGATATGCCAAATATGGAGCTATATTATAAACCTTCCCCCGAAGTACTATCCAACCATCGTAAGGCTTGTCATGCGTCCGTACTTCCGATAGGGGAATGTCACGACGAATGGGGGCGCCACGACGTTGGGCGAGGTCGGAAGTACGGCGGAGGAGAGTGAGCCAGTCGTTGAGGCCGAAGCCTGGACGGAGGTTTTTCCCGTCGCGGGCGGGGGGGCGACGACGGGGGTTGGTTGTGGTTTTTGGGATGGGGAGGGTGGTGTCGTTCATTGATTGGTGTTTGAGGATGGTATGATATTGTAGTTTAGTGATTTGGCTTGGTGGAATCCGTGGTGGAATTTACCCTAATTATTGGTGAAAAAGTACCGGGAGGTTGAAAAGGTACCGGCTAAAATTTTACAAGCCTGAAAGAGTACCGGGTAAAATTCTTGAAAACATACCGGATACTACCGGTACGCTTTCAAAAAATTCTTCCAACCTCCCCATCATGTGTTGCCACGTAAGAGATTGCCCATCCTTGAATGCATGACTGCGCATGATTACATACCGGGTGTCAATGGTATTTTAAAAGTGTACCGGCTAAACCAAAACAGTCCTTAAAACGTACTGGGTAAAAAAAGAGAAAACATACCGGGTACACTTTCACCAATAATTAGGGTACTTAGCACCATTGTTGTCATCTTTTTCATATTATTTTTCATCTCCATACATCCCATCCCATCCCATCCCATCCCATCCCATTCCATCCTCAGGTCCCTCACAATACAATAGCTAACAATTCAATCATCTCTATCGTTACATTTTCATCTGGCAGCTTCTGGCTGCCGACTCAATGCCATTCCAAAATCGTTCATGCCCCTTCCTCCTTTCTCTTAAGTAGGTATACTACATGATATTGTAGTCTTGTTGGCATCAGGAATCAGGACGCTATTCTGACTCAATCCGAGACACCACAAAATTCAACACAGAAAGTCTCCGCGAGAATCGACATTTATCAGCACCCAACAACTAATTCTCTGAATACATACAATATTGTACTATTTAATTGAAACCTGTCGAATTACGTGATCTATTCACCTCCACACCAAAGGACCGAAGGATGTACCAACCAAGGAAAATTCGTCATACCTCCTTCGTTATTCCTATTCCTGTCATCCTCTTCACCCTCCTCATTTTCGCCGTTAATTATGCAGGTGCCTTCCGCATTCCTTGCATTCCTTGCATTCCTCCGCAGACACAATGTCAACACCGTCAACACCGTCAACACCGTCAACACCGTAAACACACGGGTGGCATTGCTGCTCCAAAATTACACCAACGAAACTTTGTGAGATCACAAACCTCACAAACGTTACTCCATTCGAATACTGTTGATGGCAACAATGACGACAATGGTGAAGGTGCAAACAAAATTGAAAAAATTCTCACCGACGAAAATCGAAGGAAATTGCTACTGTCAGTTCCAACCTCCACCATGGCCACCGTGGCATCCTTTTTCCTCCATAAAAATGGAGCCCTTCCAAATGCTGCCAATGCCGCAGAAGTCGACGTCTTGGAACCACTCCAACCACTCGAACGAACGGATCTCTCCCCAATTTCCCAAATTTCGCCAAATATTTCTCCACCAAATCAGATAAATACGGCAAATACGGCAAATACGGCAAATACTGCCAATCGAAAACCGCTGTGTGCCGATTCGGAAGAAGAAAACCGCATAGCCATTTTTGAACGAGTGGCTCCGAGTGTGGTTTACATTGATACTTTTTCGGAGAAACGGGATGTGTTCTCGACCAATGTGTGAGTTCATGAGTTCATTTCTGGTTTTTTTACAATGATTGGATTTTTTGTGTTGTTATTTTTGTTGTTGTCAGTGGAAGATTGCGTGTGTGTTTTTTTTTACATTTCTGAGTTGTTTCTTTTCTGACAGTTCTAAATCATCTCTTGTTCATTTCTGATTTTATTCCAATGATTGGATTTTTTATTTTAATATTGTTTTTTTGTATTCATGTTATGGATGAGATGGTTGTTGTTGTCAGTGGAAGATCGTGTGTGTGTTTTCTTTATATTTAATGAGATTCTTTGCTGACTGTTCTAAATTATTTCTTTTCTAAATTTACCAAATTGGTGCACGGGGCACTCTCATATTTCGACTCCTTTGGGTTGATCGCTATTGGTCATATGAATATTTCGGTGTCAATTTGTGAATTATCAAACTTGGCTATTGGCAAACTTGGAAAACTTGGCTACTGCGGTCGGATATCGGTCGGATATCGGTCGGATATCGCTGATATCGGTCGGATATCGTACCACAGAATGGAGGTACCCAACGGGTCCGGTTCAGGCTTCATCTGGGACAAGGAAGGACACATAGTTACCAATTTCCATGTCATTCAGGAAGCGAAAAGTGCTCAAGTCGCAATACTCACCAGTGCTTCTGGAACTGCGGGAGGCAGCGCCATTGGAGGGATGGGTGTCGGGAGCAATGGGGGAAGTGGGGGCGTCGGAAGCAGTGGGAGCAGTGGGGGCAGCAGCGATGGTCTCTTCTCCTCACCCAAAGTAAATCCATTCACATCGGTTCGACCTGGAGCACTGGGCTCCAATGGTTCCACAGTTCTCAACGGGTTCACTCGGTCGGTATACAAAGCAAAGGTAGTCGGAGTGGATCCCACTAAGGATATCGCCGTGTTGAAAGTAGAACTTCCAACCTCCGCGACGGCATTGCCGATTGGCGATTTGGTCGGGATGGGCGATTTGGGGGACTTGGGAAAATTATTGCGTCCCATTGAAGTTGGGACGTCGCAGGGATTGCGGGTGGGGCAGGGCTCCTTGGCCATTGGAAACCCTTTTGGGTTGGATCATACGTTGACGACGGGGGTGATTAGCGGGATTGGGAGGGAGGTGAAGAGTCCGACGGGTAGGCCGATTTCGAATGTGATTCAGACGGATGCGGCTATCAATCCGGGTGAGATTTTGATTGCTACTTGTGCTTTTGCTTTGATTGTGCTGTCCTCAACTGTTTCATTCACTGTTGTTCCTATGCAAAACACTATTGTAATTTTGCAGGAAATAGGTGAGTTCATTGGCACCGAGATGATCACTCCTTTCTGTCAGAAAAGGCAACAATTACATATCCGCTTTACTTTAAACAATGCCATGACTTTTTCGCGTGTTGTGACTTAACAGTGGAGGTCCACTTTTAGATTCCTCGGGCAGACTCATTGGAATGGCAACTGCCATATATTCACCTTCCGGTGCATCGGCTGGCGTAGGCTTTGGTGAGTTTGATGTGCAGCTCATTTGTTGCAACTTGGAATCGCTTCTTTTTTTAACCTTGTTGTCATTTTGAATTTCAATCGAACCGATTGAAGCCATCCCCGTTGACACGGTGAAATATGTGGTCGGAATGCTGATCCAGAATGGACAGATTGTGCGACCTCTGTTAGGCGGTACGTATCGATCAGATTTCATTTGAAGAAATGTTTGAGGATGTCGCGTATAATAAAATATACTCACTTGTTTCTCATTTTCGGCACGATCTATTTTGCTGATACTCCATGCTTGTTTCAGTATCGATACTTGATTCAAAACAAGCTCGACAGGCTTTGGGCATTTCCAAAGGTATACTTATTTTGGAGGTGAAACCCGGGACGCCAGCTGCAAAAGCAGGTCTCAGGTAAGTGTTTCTTTGACTTTGGACTTCTTTTGGCTGTATTCGTTTCCCATGCTCATAATGACAATGCTTTGAACCCATCTCATCGTTCTTTTCACTCAATTCGAATTTTTGTCACTTGGTAGGGGTTTGAGAAGGTCCGACAATGGAGTCATCGAGATCGGAGATATTATAATTGCAGTTGAGGGCGCTCCAATAGAAAGAGAAGGTGATTTGTTTAGGGTAAGTCATATTATTTGAGATTTAATCATGAATTGTTCAATTGTTTTTTGCAGCATGATGTTTTGCCTTGGTTGGTAGACACAAAATTAAATGTTGATCTAGATGGAATTGACTTGAACACAACTCTTCGGTCTTTCATACAGGCAATCGAGAAATTCGAACCAGGAGACGTGGTAAAGGTAACTGTGAACCGACCAGAAATTGAAGTCAGCGTCGATGGAATACCCGAGATACGGTTGAAGGAAATTACTTTTTCGGTGAAGTTGATTGCCAGTGACGATTCCACTTTCCTTCAAAAGTAAAAAATGATATCCTTCGTAGTACATACTTTGAAAAATTCTTAGTCGATAATTTTGATGGGTTTCGTTCAAAAGATTCTGTACTGGGGTTTGGTAGCGGTGATTTTGGTTCATCTAAAAAACTATTCGATGAATAGCACGTGCTTTTTGATTCAAATTCCCATGTTAGAGATCAACAATGATTTTTGTCACATATTTAGTAAAAGCAAACTATGTAACCTTTGTTGCTAATTCCCAAATTGACTGGTTTCAAAACCTATTTATCTTGTGTTGGTGCAGATATGCAGGAAGAACTAGATACTGCACCAAATATCCTTGGGACGAGAGGAATTTTCACTTTCACGCAGTAGAATGCTGCATATGCTTTTCCCACAACAACAAAGATTGAGATATGTTGACTTCCACCCTCAGGCCCAGCTTCTACAACATCTAATTTAAAACACAGTTTCAAAATGTGCCTAGTTATTTAAAATATCACACACCAGAGATTGACCATTCGAAGCCAGCTGAGACTACTTTGACCAGATCTGGTGACGGCCAGCATGTAAAATGGTATCATTTTCTTTTGAAGTTTGATATGGCTGTTAGGTCACATGCTGGTATTCTGATATTAAAAAAGAATTAAAATAGCAACGATCTGAGTGGCTGTTACAGCTAGTTGGATTAGACGAAAACAGCAGCATATTCATCAGAAATGGAAATGGAAATGATTCTTTGTATTGGTGGTTGTAAATGTAAACATGATTTCACCAAGTAGAAATCAGTCATTCTTGATGCTCTTTTACTTATTTATTTAGATTCAAACCTCTTTGGGCCCCAGCAAAAAGCCGTCAATAAAACTCAAATGTAGATCATATTGCTAACAAATAAAGATTGCTTAGCAATTGCATTTTCAAATTTATTGAAATTGTTGTCAACTTCAATTGAGTTTTTTCTGCACTTTTAAGAAATCTAATATGTTATTCAAAGATCTTTTTTGAATGAAAGGTGTCTGGAATCTTGTTCAAAGTACCTCCTAGATCCAGTTTGATAGAACAATCTTAATGATTCATGTTGATACACTAATCATAAGAATGATCATTTTAATCTTAATTTTTCTTTTGGGAAAACAAATCATGGATGACCCTACAAAACAAAATGACAACTATTTTCCTGTTGAATGGTTGTCATCACTCTGCTGATCAAAACCTGGAAATAGCCCAGGTAAGTCTAGGTGGACCCAGAATCCATATGTGGCATTAGGATTAGGGATCCATTCCATAACAAAGGGGAGTTTTATATTGATCATGTTGTGAGTGGGGGCAACAAGGAATGAAAGCAGAGAGGGGAAATTGACAGGAGCAAGAATGATGGAGCTCAAGCAGAAAATGCCATGACATTGGTTGTTGTCAAAATGGAACTATTATCATCAATAATTATTGCAAAATGTTTTTGTACTAAAAGATCCTTTTGTTGTTTGTGAATTTTCATGGGCATTGTTTGAATGTTCCTATTCTAGAGAATGAACTTTCAAGAAAGGAAATGAATGGCTTCTTTTGTAGTCTACTTCCAAATGTTTAACTTAAAATTTGAATTTGAAGCCATAGCTTTTCATTTTTACAGAAGGAAATACATAAAAGGAGCAGCAACACCATTTTGAGATTTTTATAAAATAGGAGACATAAAAAAGGAGCTGCATGTTCTTTTTCAGTGCTAGTTCAGATGTAATTATCAAATGCTTCTACCTCAAAAGTTATTGATTATTCACAATAACAATATTTGATCACTCAGAAAAATATAGCAACTTGGAAAATATACATATTATCAACTCTTCCTTGAATCCCTTCTCTAGTCAAAGGGGTTGCAATTTTACAAAAAGTATTAAAGTGTTTCATACATCTACAAGAGAAATAAAAAGTTTCAAGTGAGTTCAATTCAAGAATAATCATTTACTTGTTGTGTCAGTGAGAAGTCAGTGTATTACCCCCATCAACATAGACATATAGCAGTGATAAGGGGTGTACACTATGATTTAATACCAAATGATGCATGCAAAGAATAGTTGCAAAAATCATTTTCAGAGAAACACCAATTGGATCCAGCAGCAAATGAATCCAGAAATTTGAGATTGAAAATTTGAAAAAACTGACAAAAAACAAATAAAATTTATCCATTGTCTACCAAAGTGTGGAAGGTTATTAATATTTGAATAAGATTGGAGTGGGATAAGGATTACTGAAAAAAAGGAACTCAATGAGAAGTTATAGAACAATACTGCTGTTAACCAAAGTTTGGGGATCTATTATGACTTTCTGTGCATCATCAGTTTCAAAAAAACGTCTAGATTGCAGTAAAATTAGGCTTTAAAATTTTTGGTTTATATATTTTTCCAAATATTTTAATTTTTTTCTTGTTTGTACTTGCTTAATTATTAACTGGGTGTATTTTTCTGTTTTACTTTAAAGCAAGGTTGTTTTCTATCTCATTTTTCAGGCTACTTTCTTGGCCCTTTCCCTTGGATTCAAATTAATTCATTTGTACTGGGTTCTCTCCTATGAAGTAAAAATGTGGTACAATATCCAGGATTGTGTTTTAATTATTTTTTGTTTGTGGGCTCTTTTGAAAGATCTTATTTTCTCTTTTTAGTTTCTTTTCTATTATCATTAGCATTTTTAACAATTCTTGCAGAACTCTTTGTATGGTCTCACTTGTAGGTTTGTTTGTGGGTTTGTCTCTAGGTGCATTTTAAGATTGTAATCTTTTTTGTAATTTCTGTTGTATTTTGTTTTGACGTTTTTTTGCAGCTCATAGACTCTTTTGCCATTATGTTCATTATTTCTGGGCTATTTTTCTGGAATTTATTCTATTCCTATTTTCTGAAATATTTTACTTTTTTGTTACAGAAGTAGTATTTGTAGCTTTTGTAGAAATGTCTCTGTTGTGTTTTGGTGTCATTTGTCTGTGTTACAGGTTGTAGAACATGTTGTAGTTTTTTTTTGGTTCTCTTGTAGGTAATGTTTAATTTTTATCAGTTTTGTTNAACAGTCCTTAAAACGTACTGGGTAAAAAATGAGAAAACATACCGGGTACACTTTCACCAATAATTAGGGTATGCAGAAGGAAAAAATGGACAAGGCAAGTGTTGGGAATGACGTTGATTTCGATTCAGATTGCAGATTGGCGAATGATCTTTATTTAGGCTTCTTTTTTTAAAAGTCACTCGAAGCCTGCTCGAAGCGAGCGAGCACTCGAAGTTAGCGATACTTTAGGTACGTTATGGTATGGTATCTAGAAGGGACCGAACTTCGGCCGAAGCATCATTTTTTTATCGCTAAAATGAAATGCTGCCCCATGCAGTGGTAGTAGTATCCAAACTGATCCAAATCCAAATCTCAATGTGTCTCAATCATCAATCATCATCAACACCCAAACTCCTTCTCCGTTTCCGTTCTCGCTTCTCGCTCCGTTAACAATGACGGCGCCAACACCCGATCTCATCATACGCATCTCCCTCGTCAAAGACGATGCCACCTTACAAGAGCTCAATCCTCCCGTATGGCGCCAATTAAAAGTCTCCTCCTCCGTCAATCTGGACTTGCTCCAAGACAAGATTTTGGCACCAGTCATGGGATGGACAAGAAATTATCACACGTATTATTTCTGTCCGGTTCCTCCGGCTGATTCCAATGCCGGCAATTCAAATAGCGACGGCAGAGAGTCAAATGGAGCAGATGATGACTCAGAAAGAGACCTGATGAAGTCGAGCTACCCCAACGCGATCCACTACTTACAAGATGATACTACTTCGAACGAAACCATGTGGATAGGTGATTTGCAGGTCCCATCCAATCTCATGAAAAAGCCACAACATGCCACCATCGGGGATCTATTAAAGCAAGCTGGAGATCGATGCATATATGTTTACGATCTTGGCGATCGCTGGATCCACTGCTTGGAAGTTAAGGAGGTCATACCAAAAGAAGAAGCCGATGGCAAAGTAGAAATCCTCGATGGTGCAATGCGTTGTCCCCCCGAAGATGGACAGGGGTGCGACACCTACCAAGAAGAAATACTAGATTTACTCCTCGAAAATCAAGAAAAACCACATGACAACGAAATCGCACGAAAATTGGCCAAGGCCTGTTTTGAAAAACGAGGAGCAATCAACGTAAATGGCTCCTTCCTCCCCACTGAATTTAACCTACATCAAAGGACATCGGAACTGACGAATGCATTGCGAACTCGGAATTCCACCAGAAACACCAAACAAGTGTCTGGCGGTGGAATGTTTGGTCAAGATTCCAGCTTCATGGGACTGTCCATGGCAGAAATTGGTCAAAAGCACGTCATCCACAAAAAGGAGGATGATCGGTTCGAACGAATGGGGGGCTTTGCGATGATTGGAGAAAGTGTCAATATCAAACCTGATCCAAAAGATGGAACATTGTGTAATTCATGTGGGACACCTCACAATCTCAAAGAATGTGGGCGGTGCCATTCCTCCTTTTATTGCTCGCAGGAATGTCAACTCTCACATTGGAACGAAGGGCACAAGAAAAAATGCAAACTTGAAAAGGCCGCCATAGAGAAGTACAATGAGGAAAAGAAAACGAACAAACCTGATCCCAATCGGTTAAATCAACCTGGAGGGATCATCCCCATGAAGAAATTTATTCCAGGGAGACTCCGTTTCATCGTGGGAGACAGAGTGGAGTGTCTAATAGGAGAAAATAAATATGGTACGGGTAAGATTATCAAATTGATGTATCGGGAACCTCATTGGCCGGAGAGTAAACCCCCGGTTCCATATCAGATTCATTTGGATAGGGAGTCGGCGATTAAGGCCAAGGTTCCTCCGCAGTACGCATTGATTTATTCCGATTGGGATGATGATTATAAGGTTAGAAAGTTGGTGGAAGTAGGGGAGGATGTTGAAATGAAAAGCAAGAAGGCTAGTGGGAAGGGAGGAAAGAAGAATAGAAAGGGATAATGAGTTTTTTCTGCTTTGATTCAAATTTGATATCACAACTGCATTCACCTGTCAGGTTCCTTTTTTCGTTTCAAAATAAATTTTACATGAAGTAGCTCTCGTGGGCGAACGATAACATTAATTCAAACAAATGCATTACATGCAAATGTATTCCTCAATAGAATTAGAATCAAAATATCGGTTACTCTCTGGAACCCATTGACTTCGATGGATTCTATTGAATTCCATGGCTCCTATCGCCCAATTTATTTATTTGTACTGGGTTGGTTTTTACTTGAAAACTGGACCATTGTAAAGAAGAGATCGAGATCTTACATTATCTTTCATGCCATAATTACTGGCTTGGCCGCTTACCAAGCACAGGCTTTTGAAATAACTTTACAAGTTCATTCATTTTTGTCCTTTTTTACATCAAAGAACTTGAAGATTTAATAAAACGAGAGTCTACATTGCTAATTATTTACATGCTTCACCAAGAGTGCACAGGAGTTCAATGGATTCAATGCCTCATTAGGCCTAACTTGGGCCGACAAATTTTCAAAGGAGATTTCATTATGATCCACTATTACTACACATGATCATTTACTGCTCATTACATTCCTCATGAAATTCTGCATTTCATACATCCCTCAAAATAGTGGAAACATTGAATTTACTTGGAAATGCCATC
Source organism: Thalassiosira livingstoniorum (assembly GCA_036939595.1). Classification (NCBI taxonomy): domain Eukaryota; phylum Bacillariophyta; class Thalassiosirophyceae; order Thalassiosirales; family Thalassiosiraceae; genus Thalassiosira; species Thalassiosira livingstoniorum. Next base: position 18,266 of record JALLOT010000479.1, read on the forward strand.
AACTCACAAATCCATTGAATTCAATGAAAAACACCATTAAGGAGCTGCTACTGGATAAATTAGGAAAAGAATCACACCAGAACTAATTGTAAAAATTGTTTTTTTTGCTCTACAATACAAGTAAAACAGTCTGTTATCAATGCTAATTATGAATCATAATTAAAAACTTCCAAAATCAACAGTAGTTTTGCCACTTTTTGTTAGCTCAGCTCACTCCACTTCTCACTTTTTATACCCTTTTCTTGTCATGCTTTTTTGAATTATTAGCCTCAACACCAGATGTTGCTTTCTGCTCCTCCTTTTCAATCAGTTTCTCATAAAGGTGATAGATCCAACTATCTTTTTGTATCCCTTCATGCAATGTAAGAAGTGTTGCTGTTTGTTCAACAGGATTGTCTACTGCACTCTATTATCAACTTGGACATCTTAAACCTTCACATGATGCTGCAGACACGTATTGACTTTTTGTCATGATTTACACCTTCCCTGCTCATCATACTTTCCATGATACATTCAGTTTGTAGCTTGTATGAACTGTTTGAACATTGTGTTGAAAAAATTATGGAAAATTTACTCCTTGGTCTAACAGTAGTATCTTATTCACAAAATGGTCTTATCTGAAAAGACTTCCTAAGTGATGTGGATATTTGGGTTAAACACAATTAGTGCTACTTATTCCTTTTTATAGACCTTCACATGACTTTTTCTTGAGCCTCATTGAAATCTTTTTCTTTGATCAAACAATAGTGATGGTGATTATGATGATCATTTAGGTGGTAGTCAATTTTATCAATGTTATTTTTTTGTGAATCCTGAACCTTGAATTTGCAACACTGATTCACTACTTGAACTAGATCCCTGAATTTGCTTTTTTTGGGGTAACTCATAATCTCAAGAAACTCTCACTCTCCCTTGAGTTTTTGAATAGAAGTGTCAATGAAAATGAGAAAAATAAGGCCAGTATGATGATGTTTGTTCTGAGGTTGTGGCTGCACAATGCTAATTCCAAATATTTGTTGACATGAGCCACTCTAGAATATCTTGCATGAATGTTGATGTACTGAAGTAAAAGACAAGTTGAAACTGGGATCTGGCTCTCAGAGCCTAAATTTGTTGAGAGCAGATCTCAAGTAGAAAGATAAGAAGACCCTGGCAGACATGAGAAAAATTAACCCTTACCTTCCTGTGGGCTGATTTGGGGTTGATTTTGATTTTTGAAGCATATCTACTTATGGTACCTAGGCTAGATCGGAAGAGCGTC
>JALLOT010000480.1:0-19940 GCA_036939595.1 Thalassiosira livingstoniorum
CAACTCCTTTACTGTCAATCCAAGGGATGGCAAAATTAACACTTGAAATGATATTGGTACATTTTAGCCGTTCACAATACATACCCAAAATGTAAAAATCTAAATGAAGGAATTGGTACACAATCTACGAAGCTTTACATAGGAATTGCAAAAAACCCGGGCTCTAAAAATCTTGATTAGAGATTTTTGCAGTTTTTTTTGTAAAAACCTCCAAAAATTGCGCAAAAAAATAAATTGTTTTTGAAATTGGAATAATTCTTCAATCTATCTGTAAATCAAACACTATACATAAAAGTTTAATATGGTCATGTATGGTTTTTGCTATTCATGAAATCCATTTGTTATCATTTATTTTCAAGTTAACCTTATGAAATATGATATCAATCATCAGGATTTACTATTAGGATACTGGTACTATATGGAATTAAAAAGACAAACAAATTCAAGGAAGGAATTACTATGGGTCCAGAATGATAGTGAACCCTAAGGCATTCTGTTTTTTGCAATTTCTTACACAACGTCCTTCTAAATAATAAATTTCTGAATATTAACGGCTGATAAGAAGATTGAACACAATACTTCTACCTTCTCTTTTTATTCTTTTGCTGCACCAAAAGACCCCAAAAATAGATCAAAATTGTCTAGAACACATTTTTTCATTTACAATTTTACCGTACTTCACTAGTGTGTACTCAAGAAGATTTGGTAAGGTGTGGTCAATAAAGGGAGAAAAAATATTTGGATCCAGAAGTATTTGGATTTAGGGATCCAGATCCAAAACTCATTATAAAAGATGGTGTTTGGATCCAGCAAAATATAATTAAGTGCTAAGTACTTACAGTACATTCAATGTCACCCCCTGTCTACTGTGTGTAGGATACAAAATGTTGTATGGTATGGTATGGTATGGTATGGTATGGTATGGTATGGTATGGTATGGTATGGTAGTACTAGAAACTCAAAAATTCAACCAGCCAACAAGATGCTAGACACCATGGCAATGAAATGGGTGTTTGCTCATTTGGTAACCAAGATGCTGTGGATTTCAATCCACAGCATCCCCATGGCAAGACGCAAGACACCATAGAAATCAAATTGTTGTTTGTTCATTCAATTATCAAGATGCTGTGAATTTCAATCCACAGCATCACCATGAAAATTGGATTCGGAGATCATTTGATTGTCATGGGAATGCTGTGGATTAAAAATGGAAGAATATTGCAATCAAATGAGCAACCTCTTATTCAATTGTTGGTAAATGGAATCATTGTTGGCTGCCATGACAATCAAATGAGGTGCAAATACTATGCTCATTCTATTACATAAAAATAATACAAAGCACATATCCATATTGCAACAACATTTCTGAAACACCATTATCAATATTTACTCATCCCAAAGTTCTCACCATTGTCAAGATATTGAATGAAAAAATGAATACAATTGCCACAAAAAACTGCCACATGAATTCTGGATCCAAAAAGCTATTTTCAGCCTGGCTCAAAACAAATATGTTTGAATAAAAAATGATAGATATTATACTTAAGAATACATTTTAATGATTACAACTTACCTCATTTGTCCAAATTATGGCCATGGTCAATTTGGCATTTGAGTCTGTTGTATTGCTTATTACAGTGAGCAGTGTTTACAGCATAAGGAGAAACAAGGAAGATTGCAGATTTTAGTTTGCTGAAGTGTTTTGTTTGGTGCATGGGGATTGTTTTGAGGGGGCAGGGGACAATGTTTGGAGGGAAAATCTGGATCTGGATTGCTTGATCCAAATTAAACTGGTTCCCCAAAAAGGGTGTTCTGTCAAAACAGTGAATAATTACACAAAACTGCACAAAAGCATAATCAATTAACAAACGCAACAACAATATGTTGGTTAGGATTCTGGGTATTGGCTCCATCTACAGAAAATCTAGGCAGAACACGAATGACCATCCTCCCTAAAAGGATCAATTTTTATTATGTGAAAAAATATTTTTTTACTGTTCATTAATATGGAATAAACATAGATATGCCATTTTTCTATTTTTATAGGTGCCTCATCATTTCAAGACCTTGATATACCCAGAAATGACATTGAATTCCATGTAGAGTACAAAACAACCTGGATTTTTTACCCTAATTATTCTAGTATTCTTGAAAAGTCTATGTTTTAGTGCTGTTTCTTTAAGCAAGTGAGAAATGAAGCTATGGAGAGTACAACCACTCAGTCTTCCCCCAATAATTTCATGCACTCCATACTATTCCAGAAAAATACATAATATTTCATTATGTATTCTGTTTTAAGTGAGGTATATGTTGATAGTTGAAAAACTTCCCAATAAAAGCAGTATCAATAACAATGGCACTCCTGTTACTTCTGTCATTTTCACCTTCATAAATTATGCTTAACTAGGCCAGTAATGATGAGCTCAAATAACAATGCTTAGCTGAAAATAATAAATACTTATAGATGCTAGGAACAAAAATTGTTACCATTTATTTTTTACCAGTCTAAAAGTAATGAAACTTATGACTTTCATCTATCCTTTTGGGTTTGAGCAAAATTTAATGTAGCTTTCACAAAGATGGCCACCCAGGAAAAAGGCATAAAAAAAGTAATAGCTTATTGATCAACATCATATATAAAATTTCAATTTATCAAACCATTTCATTTGAATTTAGTATCTACAAATTGAAAAGTAAATCTTTGTCAGTTTTAATAACAATAACTATAACTTAGTTAAAAAATTTTCCACATCCTAGTTGTCAAAGTCACAACCACAACTGTTTTGATATCTGATTAGCCACATGATAGATGATAGACACATGGTGCTCAAAAGCACACTTGAATGTTGTATAAACTAAATCCTGAGCTGCATACTGCCATTTATACTCTCGTTGTTAGAGTTTGAAGATTTTAAAGTATGGTATGATAAAAGTTTTCTGTAATTTTTACTATTGGTTCTGCACACCAGCACAAATGAAATGAATCCGCAGCTCAGACTCTGATAAATAAATTTCTAGTTCTAGGCTTCGCATCCATAAAATTTTCCCATGGTGAAGCTGTTTTGTGAAGCCATGTCCTTTTTATACCATGCCCACTGAAAAAATCTGTATTATGATTGAGGATAAATGATTGTTACGGATTGTTATGCTGTTGAAGTGAATAACGCAGCATGAAACACCAATTTTTTTCACCAAATACTGGTTTCAAAACAAAGCCTTAAAAATATAAAGAGCGAGAGATGTGGTCGCAATATCTTGTGCCCTCCAGAGGCTAAAAGGATCCATCCATCCAAGCCCGCCTGCCTATCCAAGCTCCAAGCTGCTCCAAGCCAATCACAGCCAATCACCACAACAGACCACAAAACAAACACACAACACACAATCATCATCATTAGTACAAGCAATATTGTATACTACCCTTTTGAAATAAAAAATCCACACGACGAAGCAAGGAAGACGTTGCAATTTGCAATGATCCTCAATGAGCACACCACACCATCGAAAAACGGCAGAATATTCTACAACAACAACCGCAACACATCAGTCCGATTCATGTTCTGATCCTCCAATTTCCAATCATGGCTACCACCGAAGAAAAATTGCTGGATCCCAGCTCCACCTTCCCAACCCTCTGCCAATCCATCGGCATCGACCCCCGCCTCCGAAAATCCCTCTCTCGCCTCGGCTACATCCGTCCAACACTCGTGCAATCCAAAAGCATACCTCTGGCCCTGACTTCTGGACGGGATTTATTAGTTCGAGCTCGAACAGGAAGTGGCAAAACTTTGGCGTATTGTCTACCGGTGCTACAAAAGATTTTGCAGAAAAAGAGCCTTCTGGAAGAAAGAGGCGCCGAGAATGAAGAAGACGACGATGACGACGAAGAAGGTGGGACTGCAGTCAAAGGTGTCATATTGGTTCCTACTCGTGAATTGTGCACACAAGTGGCCAAAGTAATTGATGACCTTACCTATTATTGTGCGGATCAAATCAAAGCGGTGGTTCTTTCGGGCACAACCAAACATTCTTCCAAAAAAGGCGGGGCATCGGCAGGGAATATTAGCAGTTTGCAGCAGGAGGCGTTACTGCGTGATAGGCCGGATGTGGTGGTGGCAACACCGGCTGGGTTGGTGACACATGTTCGAAGTGGAAAGTTGAATTTGAGGAAGAGTGTAGAAACTTTGGTGGTGGACGAGGCTGATTTGATCCTTTCTTTTGGTAAGTACTCGGCGACTATGATTTGCAGCTAGTCTACCAATGTGGCAATGATATCATCTTGGTTCGGCACTTATTAAAGAATCGTTCATTGCCTCCTATTTGAAACATAGGATATGCCGACGATGTCACTGAAATTATGAAATCCTTACCAAAAACATGCCAAGGATTCTTAATGTCTGCAACTCTTTCTCCCGAGCTTCATAAATTGAAACATGTGGTGCTTCACTCACCAGCAGTATTAAAATTAGAAGAGGACGAGGACGATGCAAACATGGCTGGAAATAATTTGAGAGAAGGAAATTTGATGCAGTTTTATTTGGATCTTCCTACCAAAGATAAATACTTGGTGATATATGTCTTTTTGAAGGTAAGCCTACGTTGCAGATGGCTGTTCAATTCTGATTTTTCACAATCCTGGTCTGATCTCAACAATAACATCACCAAACACTATCTTTGGCAAAAATCAATACTTTCCCAGCTTGGACTTTTGAAAGGCAAAGGACTTTTCTTCGTCAACACCATCGATGGAGGCTATCGTCTCAAACTTTTTCTAGAACAATTCCACATTAGAAGTGCAGTGCTTAATGCTGAACTTCCACTTCGAAGCAGGTTGAATATCATCGAACATTTTAACGTCGGGAACTTTGATTATTTGATTGCTACCGACGAGGCAACTGATATGCGCAGCAATTCTCAAAAAAATGCAGACGAGGGAAATGACGACGATGAGGATGAAGGAAAGGATGGCAAAAGGTCAAAAAAGAAGAAATCAAAAGGAAAACCCAACAAACGTAGGAAACGAGATGGAGAGTATGGAGTCTCTCGTGGCCTTGACTTTAGAGGAGTTTCATTTGTGGTGAATGTGGATCTCCCAATATCTCCGGACTCATACACCCACAGAATTGGTAGGACTGCAAGAGGAGGAGCGAATGGTGTGGCATTAACTCTCTTGGACAGTGCAAAACCGGAAGAGACAGAGACGCTTTTTCAAATACAGGAAAGTCAGCCTTCAAAAACTCAAATGACTGGTGTTCCAGTTGGGGATGGGGACTTGAAGGTGGCAGCCAATGGTGATGGTGAAGAAGGAGTTGATGATAGTGCAGGCATGCAGGTGCAGCAGCAAAAACAGCCCAGCCCATTAGATTTTGACTTAAAGGAGATTGAAGGTTTTCGTTATCGGGTCGAAGATGGTAAGTGTGTCTACGATTACTTTAGTTTACATATTCTTATCTTACGACATTCAGAGAAATGCCGAGTACCGTCATAAAAGAAACTCACTCGTTTCTTTTTGAATTTCCATCCTGTCAGTGAGTCGGGCTGTCACAAGGGTGGCTGTCAAAGAAACCCGTGCTGCGGAAGTTAAAGCTGAAATTCTAAACTCCGAAAGACTTCAGAGCCATTTCCAAGAAAACCCAGCCGATCTTCAGCTTTTGCAACACGATCGACAAGCAACCCACATTTCAAAAGTGCAGGATCATCTGAAACATGTTCCAAAATATATGCTCCCTCGCGGTATGCAAGTGGCCGATGTGTCTAGAAAGAAGAGGAAGAAGAAGACCCGAAGCCAACGTGCTGCTAGCCGAGCCCGTAGAACAGACAATGACCCTTTGCATAATTTTCAGGGAGATGTTGAATTGGATGGCTTGGTAGACGAGGGTGGAGATGACGGAGAGGTTGATGATGATAAATTCTTTGACGGGGGGAAGGATGATGATGCTGATGTTTCGAAAGAAGTGAAGAGCAAGGCTTTCTTGGACATGGAGGATGAAGGGTATGGTAAAAGTACTGCAGGTAGGAATGCGTGGAAGCAGAAGCACAACAAAGGGAAGTTCAATCAACGCCTTCAGAAGGAAAAACATGAAAGCTTACATAAATGGTGAATGGTGTTGAGTGCTCAATTGCTTATTAATGTGATAACAAGACGGGGCAGAAATAAAATAGAAACAATTGCTTAATTTTAAGCACTGGTTGATTCCTAATCTAAAATTTTGGTAATTTGGTGATGGCACATTTGAGGCCCTTACAAAAATGTCTTACTGATGAAAATAAAAGCATTCCTATTAATTTTGGGGTGTGAAATCCGACCACCAACAAGTGTTTTCTTTCTTTTTACGTCGTACTGCAACACGTTGTAAAATAATATTATTTTACAAAATGATTTGTCCAATTTACCTAGCAATGCTTTCTTTTTCCACTGGTTGGCATTATGCTCCCACTGAATTATCTTAGAATTTCAAGCGGAAGGAATGAAGCTTACAAATAACACTACAGCTTTGCTTTAATCTTGCAATTCATGATATGGAAGTATTGCCTGCATTCTGCATTGTTGGCATTTTGATTTCATGTATTTTTTGCATTCATTGGCAAATCAATCACCTCTAATTTTCTGTTGAACAAGGAAAGAAAATCAAATTTTCCTTATCCAAGCTCTGTATTTTTCTTTCTAATGCTATTATTTTTGCTATAAATAATGAGAAAATCCAAAGCAGTGGAATTGGAATAGCAACAAGAAAACTTTAGATTGATTCATATCAAGGAATGGAATGGCACATGCAACTACCAAAAATCTTTACACCTTTATTTTTGTGTAATTAGTTTCCTATACAAAAGTTACTGCAAAGTAATCATTATTAGTTTCACTGCTTGAAATATGATTCAGAGAAAATAATATTGATATTACACTTGAAATAGACCAGTACCCATTTATTTTTCATGCTGTGTATTTGATATGGACGTCCATCAAAATAGTTTCCTGTAAATAGTTGTGCAATTGACTTAGCGCAATTTTTCAGTCATATCTTTCCAATTCTGCACTCGCTCACGCTCTTGCAGAATTGGAAAGGTGTGACTGAAAAATTGCTGCTGAGTCAATGTGCAATTTATTTTTGTAATCCCTTGAGTGTGAAAGTGCAAAACAAAAGGGTTGCAGTGCACTTTATCTGTGTGCTTTGGAACTAGTGGGATTACTAAGATTACTCATTGCTTGTCTGAAAAATATTTTAATTTGGTAAAAGAAAAATTCAAAAAATTGATGTCGCAAAATGTCCAAATACTCACCAAAAGGATAAGTTGTATTTTTTGCACTCCCACTGAAAGTAAAAACTTCATATCCTGGTGACTGTTACTTCCACATCTGCCCAGCTGCCAAAAAAGTTGCAACTGACATATAGCTCCTTGGGACTCCAATGAGCTCCATATCTTTTGCAATTCAATTCTTCAAAACAAGAATTCCAAAGTCAAACATCATATAGTACAGTGTTTTCAGAAGGTCACATTTGCCACCAACAAATCAAACTCCAAAAAATGTTTTTCAATGCAAAATCAAAAACTCCCTCACCTCTTGAAAAAATAAGTCATTATATCTACTTCCACCCTTTCAATTTTGACCAAATCCCTTGGGTGGAATAGAATTGATCTTTCACATTTATTGATGCAATTGTAAATCTTACTTATTCTTTTATGCCTGAACATCTTCACACTTCAAAATTTCATTTCAAATATGACCATCTGATTTCTCAATTTGTATTCGAACATGAAGGACTAGGGATTCTCAACCTTTTCCAGAGCAAAGTCAAATGTTTTCCTCCCAGAAAACAAACTCATTTTTTAGCAGTCGCTGGAATCAAACTATTAAAAGCCAACACTAGCTTCCCAGCCGACACCATTTTCTAACCAGAATTTATCAATGTAACAACAAACTCATCTGTACCTTCAGTCTGTTACCAGTTACCAGTGCTTCATCAGACAAAAGTCAGCTGTTGTATGCAGTTAGATTTGTTCTCCACATTATCTATAACCCATGAGCAGTCCCCATTATAGACCCAAGTATTATGCTTCTCCAAACACTGCTTGGACCCATCACCTTCAGGATTCCTCAACATTATCACATCCTACCCTATCAGTAGTATGTCTTCACAGCCTTTGCTCCAGTAAAATGAAAATCAGCAATCCCCTCTCTGTTATATTTAACTCAAGCAAAAGATTTATGTCCATTATGTCCATTATCAGAAAGTTGATAGGGTTCACCAAAGAATCTGCTCAACCTATGCATTACATGCACTCATTGTGTTTTTCAAATTTACTGATCAAAAAGCATTTAGCAATAACACTTACACCAGAACAAGATGCAATTTCATTTCACAACTAAAAAGATTTCTCAGAAACAAGCATGCAAGGCTTGGTTATCCAAAACCTGTCAGGTGTGGATTCTACTACCATTAATAGGGTCAAAATGTCAAATCATAAATAGAAAATCTATTTTCTTTTCTGTTAAGAAGGTGGTGACCATTGCAGCAATTGATAAAGTGGGATGGCTTAAAAATAAAGTGCTAACTCTGTTAGGCAAGACAATGACATGGATTGCAACTCATTTGAATGGAACAAAGATAAAGCTAGTGCATCCCCACTGTGTCCATCCAACACTTGATTGGTTCAGTCAGTAGTGCCCAAGGTGCCCAAAATCTAATAATACATTGAGGTCTAAATTTTGTGCTCAATGTTGCAAACAACAATGAAGCATTCCTGAGAACTTTTATATCTATTTGTATGGGAATAAGTGCAATATTTTGTTCTTATATACTTATGCAGTATTTCCAACATCACATGAACATCACATGGACATCACATGAGCATCTGTTGTGACACATCGATTTGAGTGTTGCACCTGGAAATGACTGACATCTGAGATAATTATTGCTGAAAATTATCAACTGATATTGACTCAGTAGCACTAGTTTTTTCTACTGGTTTCAAATAAGCATCAATTAATATTGACATCCTTAATTCATCTGACCCTGTTGACAGAAATTGTAAAAAATATTGGAGCACCTTGATCATACTCATGCCTTCAACTTATTGTTTATCATACTACTACCCTTTGATATCCTGACTGTTCTGAATTCCCACTTTCCATGATCATGATAGGATTTGATGTCATCATCACCCTCCACCAATTTATGGACTACTTTCTCCAATAATATACTGAAATACATCTACAAAAGAATGACGTTAATACATATAATGGAGGTAATTTAGATTATGACAAACTCATTGCTTTTTATGACAACGTAATTAACCTGTGTACTGTATAGTCAAGAATCATACAACACTCATTCCCACAGCCACAATAAGGCCTATGATTATGGGAACTACTCTCGGGTGCCATTTCTAAGATATTTTCCATTTATCATTCCCATCATTGACAAGTCTTAGCTATCAAGATGCAGCTGTGATGTGCAAACAAGTTTCTCATCCTCACATGCACTACCTACATTATCACCACCGCCTCTGTTTCATGGCCTTTTGAGTTATTAATTCCTACACAACTTCATCAACCCAAAGACACATTCTCCAACATTTTGGATCAGAAATATTACTCACCAACACAAAATACATCCAAAACACCAACACTGGCAACCACTAATGATCCAAAATACCTCATCACAGCTCCCCATCCCCACTCATTGCATGTCCCTTCATCCAGCCATGACATTAGTTTTGCAACCAAGACCTCTTCTATATGACTTGGATTGGGCATCCCTTTAAATGAATAGTTGCATGCAACATGCAATCTAATCAAATTCCAGTCCCAGACTGTACCTCTGTATGTTCTTGCTGTCATTTCTTGTAATGTTACTACCACACTCATTTTCACTTCTTTTGTCATTGTGCTGTCATTGTGCAAATTTGGCATAAACACAGAATTTCCATTCTTTCACACAATTTCTAAGTATTAAAAGTGTGTAGATTTCATACTAATTTTGTTTATTGCTATAAATAGTATTAATTCTACATACGTAATTTAGACGTGAAAGGATATGAAGAAATTTTCGTTCAAGAAAAGAACAGCAACGTCAAAAGAAACGTTAAACGTTGTTGTCGTTCGTCGTTCGTCGTGGCGGCTGAGTCGGTCCACAAGACATAATTTCAATCCGCGGCATTGGCAATTGGCAGCGGAATATTTCATCTCTCGTTTGGTCCAACAACCAACAAGGAATTCTGTTAAGTACATCTTACTTTACCATCAGCAGTGTTAGCGTTAGGAAAGGTTAGGAAGTACTGGCCGCATAAAGCAACACAAACTATTGACAATTACCATCGGGAAGACGATTTGCGATTCGAACGGCAACTCAAACAACAAACAACTTGGAACTTGGAACATCCCTTGAGAACGGAATCATTACCATACTTGGATCTTGGGAGGTACAATACTTGTCGGATCTCTTGGAAGCGGGCTTGAAGAACCTTTAGATAGTACCTACTTACTTACCATAACAGTCAAACCACAAACACAACCAGAGTCAAAGAAGTTCGCAGTTCAAAATCACACCCTCTCTGCTCTCTACCGTCTCATCTTACGGAAACCAAAACCAAAACAAAATGAGCAATGGCACAAACAACACCAACACTGGAGGTCTCTCCGGCCTCAACTTTCCAATGAGCTTCAATAACACCTCCAGCAGCAATAATAACAGCAGTAATTTATCCAACCTCAACAGTCTCAATGGCAACTCTTCCAATCTTGTTGGAGGAGCGCCCATTGGCAGTGTTGGTGGTGTGGGGGGTGTGGGTGGACTCAGTGGCAATCTCAGCGGCAATCTCAGCGGCAATATCAGTGGCAGTTCACAGTCATCGTCCCGATTGCCACTCTCATCCGCCTCTTCCGGGGAGTTATCCTCTTCCGCTTTGAATTCAGTATTGGGTGGACCACTTCAAGCTCCCATTGGCGGTGGTGGCGCCATTGGTGGTGGAGTTGGAAGTGTCGGAGGCGTAGGTGGAGTTGGCGGCGTGGGGGGCGTGGGTGGAGTTGGAAGCGTGGGTGGCATGGGCGGCATTGCCAACGGCCCTTCCTCCAGTGGTCCCAACCTGGGCGCATTCGGCAATCTCGGCGGATTGAACAATTTGGGAAATCTCGGGCCGTTGAGTGGTGGTAATGTCGGAGGTGGCGTGGGGTTGAACTTGGGTGGGGCTGGGTCTCTCGTTGGCAATGCTGGTGGACTCGGTGGAGGTGGTGGACTCGGCGGATCAGGCAGCCTAGGCGGCTCAAGCTCCCTCGGGGTAGGCACCACAAGCTCTCTCAGCAACGCAAACAACCCCTCCAACCCCTCCAACCCCTCCACCACAGGCCCCACCCCCGCCGGCTCCATCGACGAACTCCACCTCCTCGTCCTCCAACTCACCAACCCCGAACAACGCGAGGGCGTCCTCCTCGAACTCTCCAAAAAACGCGAGTCCTTCCCCGATTTGGCCCCCATCCTATGGCACACTTACGGGACTGTGGCGGCCCTCCTCCAAGAGATTGTGAGCATCTATCCATTGCTCACTCCGCCGACATTGACGGCCCATGCGAGCAATCGGGTGTGCAATGCTTTGGCATTGTTGCAGTGCGTGGCGAGTCATCCGGATACGCGGGGGTTGTTTTTGTCGGCGCACGTTCCGTTGTATTTGTATCCGTTTTTGAATACTCAGAGTAAGAGTCGACCGTTTGAGTATTTGAGATTGACGTCTTTGGGTGTGATTGGAGCACTGGTGAAGATGGATGATGCCGAAGTCATCAACTTTTTACTTCAGACGGAGATTATACCACTGTGTTTGAGGATTATGGAGGCAGGATCGGAGTTGAGTAAGACTGTAGCTACATTCATCGTTCAAAAGATTTTGTTGGATGAGATTGGATTATCCTACGTGTGTGCCACTGCCGAGAGGTTTTATGCGGTTAGTTCCGTGTTAAATAACATGATCAAGTTGTTGGTTCATAGTCCTTCAGTGAGGTTGTTGAAACATATTGTCAGGTGTTATTTGAGGTTGAGTGATAATGCCAGAGCGAGGGATGCGCTGAGGCAGGCGCTGCCGACGAGTTTGAGGGATGATACCTTTGAGGTGGTGTTGAAAGGAGATTTTACGGTGAAGAAGTGGTTGAGTCAGTTGTTGCAGGTGGTGGGGAGTCCGATTGAGGGGGTGGGTGAGGGGGGGAGTGGAGGGATGGTGGGAAGTGCTGGTGGAGTTGGTGGAGTGAGGGGAGGAATGGGCATGGGAGGGATTGGGATGAGTGGTATGGGAGGAGCTGGAGGTGGTGGTGGGGGTGTCATGGTTGGAGGTGTTCGTAGTGGGGATTCAGAGTTGGGAACTGATGGGTAGTAGATGAGATGCATGGGGTGGATCTGACGAGTAATTCTATTTCTTTAAATAACATTATTCATAACAAATTTTGTTAGACGGAAGCGTCTATTCCTTGAACGTATAGTATTATCTGCAAATGCTTTCTAATTTACATCTCTGGTTACGTTATGGTCTAGATTAAGAATGGACAGTGGATATGTCACGTAGAAGCGCTGATGCCAACTTGTTGTACATAATGGGGTATGATTTTACTTTTTCAATGATCTTCTTGCTACTATATGACTAGAGGCAAATGAATGTTATTTTGGAGTGTTCGGATAATATTTTGTCCTCCATTTTTCTAAGAAAAGAATCTCCACAATATTGCATCATTTGAATTCCTTCTATCAGCTCATATCTTATGGCAAAAGAGAAGTAGAAATACCAATTCGAAATGCAGGGGAAAAAGGAATGACCCCATAAATCTTGTAATCCCAAATCTTGGTGAAATGAGTGCTTATTTGCACCACTCACAGTGGTAGAATAGTATTCCTAATACCAAGTCTTGCTTTATATTTGTGCAAGTCTCGGAATTGCCATCTTCTCTGGCCTTGAGGATCAAATTCTTTATAGAAAACCTTCAAAACGAGTAAAATGAATAAATAAGTCAACTAAAAAACAGCAATTGAAGAGCAGGAGTGCCCAACGAATTCCATTATCAATAGCTACTTGGAGTGTAAAACTCAATTTTTGATGTGACAAGAATTTGTAAGAATAAAAAAGAGTTGAAAAGAATGCAATTTGTCCCTTTGAAGAAGATTTTAACCTTTGTGAAAACAGACATATATACTAGTTGGCTCTTCAGGATACAAGGTTGTTCAACTTTCTGGGAATCATCTAAGATCACAGTTTGACTGGAAGTTTTTCTGAACTTGATGATACAAAAACTGGTATGAGTCAAGTCTGCCTCTTTGGATTAAAGAAGCTTCCCATAATTTCCAAACTAAAGAATTGTATTGATTTACTGGTTGCCTCTTTGGACCTGCATCCTTGCTTTACATTTAAAAAATGATGGTCTTAAGTGCATACAATATGACTAATATGACTACAATTCATTTCCTCTTGGACCCCATCACTGGAAGAAATGGTTTTACAATACACTGGGGAAAATTCCCTTCTTGTAAAGAATGAATACTAGGATACAGTGTTTTTTCTTCTAGTTAATGGTAGCATGAAGGAAAATGTAACTAACAGTGTAGCATCCCATAGTCAAAGTAAAAAATGGTTAAATAAGCCAGGTATGTGATGGTGGCAATACTATCTTTCAATTTGACCTATTGTAGTGAAGTTGTTTAGCAATGTGATAACCCATGAGGGTTCAAATTTGAAATTGAAATGGTTTTTGAGAAAACTATTTTGAGAGTACAATGTACAATGGAAATAGAAACTTTTGCAACTAAAAAACAACTCACAATTTGATTGAAATTTTGACATAACAACCAGCCTTCAAATGAGCATAGCAAGCACTGAAGATAACAGTTTATATGACTTCACTCACTCTATCAACCAACTTTGCTTATGTCAGCCACTCAGATTTAGATCCCATTTGCACCTACAAATTCTTCAATGACATGTTCATCTTGGCTTCCATTGACAAAGCCCAATTTGATTTCACTTTAGACACAAATCTCAAGGTCACATTTATTTGTTTTGAATAGTGAACCTTTGACTTTCATTTCAAACTTCCATTTGATTTCTTCAACACTAACCTGCATTCATTTTATATTTATTCAAATTGTTCATGTCCCACAGAAGACATAGTGGAGTCCAACTTCCAAACAACTTTGATGACATCATTGCTGCTGAAGGCTCAGTTAGAAATCCAAGAATAGTTCAATTTGCAAACATTGGTCTGAATGCCAATAACAATGTTGTGCAGAACAACATTGCTGCAATCAATCCAATTGTCCTTTTCAAAATCATTACAGCACTCCAAACCATTCAAACTAATGGAATTGGTGCAGGAGTTGCAGCCACTGTGACCAAATATGTTTGCAACCCAATGCAGGCTTGATTCAATCCAGCTACAAAGCAGGGAGTTGAGATCTTCAAAAAGAAAACATAGGGTCTTCCAAAAGACCAATGATTAGAAGTGGTTAAGGCTAACTCAGCTAAATCTTACAATTTCCTCGTTTCAAAAGAAGAAGGGCTTGGTCACATTTTTCAAAAGATTCCCACTGCAGTTGTTGTAGGGGTTCTGTCTGACCATAAGGATTTGCTTACCCAGTATGCAAATATTCCTCTGTTCCATGTCAAGTGTCAAGCTTACAATTGGTGTTGCACACCCATCACAGAAGGTACTGCTTTACTCCTAATACCACAACTTCTCCATGGACATGCCAACACTTGGACCCTGCAACTTTTGTGACTTATGAGGAAACTTTCCATGACTAAGTTAATTCAAATGTCTTGGTAGAATTGATTAAGGACACGCTGATGGATCAAGCATGGAAGTACCTTTTAGTAAAAAATGAGCACTTTATGTTCAAGGACAGTGACAACATTGTTTATGATGGTCCCTTAATTCTCAAAATCATATTAAATAATATTTACCCACATCCAGATCACTAGACTCCGTTCATTTAGAAATAATGTATCAACAATGATTACCTTCATCAAGGACAACCACAACAAAGTTCTTGATCAGGGTGCAACCTGTGATTCCATCCAAAAGAATTGACTTGACACCTTGCAATCTGGACCTAATGATATATTCAACAAATACATCCATGGGATTGAGAACCAAATCAAAGCAGGTAGTGTGATGGACTGTAACATCACATGGAAGGAGCTGCTTGATTGTGCTACAACAAAGTACAACAATCTGGTTGCAAAGAACCAAATGGGGTGCAGTTGATCCAAAGGATGCTCAATTGGTGGTTATGAGGACTCAGGTGAGAGAGTTGCAGTAGCAGAGAAATGCAACTGCATTGACTACTTCATATATCACTTATGGCTCAAAAGGAAATTCTTCTGGTGATTCCAAGGAGGAAATGACAGAGGGTGTCACAAAGGTTTGAGCCATCCATGCTGGCTCAATTATAACTTACAGAGGACAAAAATGTACTGGTGTCCTAAACATAAGCATCCTGAAGGGTTTTTTGATAATATTGATGTATACCACAAAACAGAGAATCATGACAAACAGTAGAGGCACAAATATAACTTTAATACCAAGCAATGTGGTAAATGGACTTGTGATAAGCCAGTATTTTCAGTCAATACCACCAACTCTGATTCTCATAAGAAACTTGACATCAATGCCAAAATGAAGGAAGCACTCTGTATCAAACTCATGCTTAGTGATGCCAATGCTGAAGCCTTTTGCAAGGAAATCCAGGGAACCTAGTTGGCCTGGATTATGGAATTAGGTATAAAATATGATTATTTTTCCTCTACCTATCAATTAAATTACTACAAATGGTCAAAATCCTTTTAAATCCTCAGTTATCTAGCTTTGTTCATAGGAGCTTAGACAATTACATCAATCCTGTAACCCAAGTCATTAATCAGACAAAAGATTTTTTGTATTCTACTGCATTCTCTATGTTTAACAGTTGGATATTCTTTGCCCATTTCTCTTACAAGTTAATAGTTGTGTATCTCCAGTTGGTTTTGCTCATGGAACCTTTGTAACCATTGCTAATGGCTACATAATACATCATATTTGGCTGTGGTGGATCACTTGGATTCATTCTTTGTTTGTTGCTGGTGGTTAACCCCTGTGGCAGGTGTTCAATAATCCAGGACATAATAATTTCTACTTTCTTTTGACTGATGATGATAATTATAGGACAACTTGGCTTGTATATTTTGACTCATACAAGAACTGGCAACTGAAACAGAAGGCACTCTGTCACAGTATCAATACTATCTGGGAAACTTTTCTGACAGCTTGATTGGAGCAGTGCTAAAACTTTGATGCAGTTTCAGTAATAGCTTGATCCCAATTTTCTTGCATTGAACTGGGTATTTATTACTTTGGTAGAATTATTTGCTACAAACTTGGTATCATTTAGTCTCATGTGGCACCGTTAATGCAGTGACATTAACAACAGGAGAGACAGAAAAACAAAAATAAAAATATGAATTGGCAAAAATATTTTTACTTAAGTCTTCAACTTTTCTTTGTCAAACTGGTAATAAAAGTATTGTAGTATTACTGTGTCATCTCCCGTGTCATTGCCCAGTTTGGGATGTTCCAGGTTATGGAGCTTTTGTGCATTCTCTTTTCAAGGTGTGTAGTAAAATTAACATGTTTTGGCAAAAGAAATCTTTTAGAGTTTTTGAGATATCAAATTATTCTTTGATGGATGTCTCTGTATCATCTTAGCATGGTTGTGAAATTGTTAATTTTGCTACTGGAAGATCTGAGATATTTATGAAATAATGGTTGTAATAATGGATGGATTAGTCACATTGTGGAATATGGAATATCCATGGAGCTTATTTGGTTTTAGACATTGACCACCAAAGCACTTGACCACATCTGCCTTCATCTTTAGCAAATGAATCTTTGATATCACATGTCAGGAGGGGTAGTACTACAAGTGACACAGATAGTTGCAACCAACTATGGAGCTTTTGTAAAAACCTTTTTTTGCACAAAGGAGGAAGATTGGCATCCAATTCCAATAGTAGTAAAAATTGCCATTGCACACAAATTTCAACATGGTCAAATTTGTGCAATGCAACTTCTTTATGTCATTTTATTTGACCATCAAAGGCCATGGAAACCACAACAGATGAATACTGTACATTTTGCTTCAATTGACTGACATTTTTCAAAACTTTTAATAACATAACAATAACAATGTTTCAATGAATTCATGTTAGTCTTATAAGAGCTTAGATGTTGAAGAGAAAAAGCAAGAAACCTAATTTTAGCTCAACCCTGCCTAATCAATGTGAAGCATTAAATGCATTTTTTTGCCATTTTTGGCAATAGAGATGAAATTTGAAACAATTTGAGAAAATGGAAATTTAATGGAATCAATTTTTTTACCTGTAATATTGAAAATAGGGATGAAATCAAAGGTCAGATGGTAGCTGGTCTGGTGATACGTATGCTTTATTGTACCTAAAAATTGGTCAAGTTCACCAAATAATTTGAAAAGGTTCAAATTATTTCTATACCTTGATAAGTGCATATTTGTAATCTTTAGTGTCTAAATAGTCTTATTTCACTATTCAAAGTATCTCATATATCAAAAATTGATGCTTTGGAGGGTCAAATTGAAAATTTGTCAAAAAAATGATAACTTTTTTTCTAAAAAAAACATATGGTTTAGTGGATGTACTTGGGTACACTACACCACTTTGTGTAGGCCTAGTACAAAAAAATAAAATGTCCAAAATTTTGTACGTATTTTTCCTTCTAGGCATATTTATGTAGCTTTGATAATTCATCAAAATACATACATTGTACTGTACACAAAAATGATTAAATGTATTTTCATGTAGCATTGGTACATTTCAAAAATATTTGGTCAGTGGCATGTATGCAAATGCATTTTTTCTACATCGTTTTTGTGTAGTATTGGTATCTTTCACTTTATCTTAATAATATGTATGCTAAAATGTACATTTGCAGTCTTCTATGCCAAAAATTGAGTAGTCTTAATACATTACAAAATATGTATGTATTTTTGTACTCTTTCTTAATGTTACATGAGTATTATGTAGAACTGGTACATTTCAGAAATTTTATGTACATTGGACTGTACTCGAATTGTTTTACATTAAATTTTTTTATAATTGGTATGTTTCAAAAACTGATTAAACACCTATTGTGATGAAGTACAAAGGTGAAGAAAATGATATCCTTGTCCACTCCAATGTTTTTGGATTGGAGAGATCTAAGTACCATTCGATGGATCCCTGTTCCAATGAGATAGTTGTGTATTTACTGACCAGGTTTGCAAAAGTGAAGTGGGACATACAATGAAGTATTTAATTGAAGGACAGATTATGTTGTGATTTATCTTCACAACGCTATAGTGAGGAATTACAAAGCTGAAGAAAAAGATAGCCTTGTCCACTCCAATATCTTTGGAATAGAGAGATTTAAATATATACCATTGGATGGATCACTTCTGTACCAATGAGATAGGTGTGTAATTACTGACCAGGTTTGCAAACAAAATTGCTTAACATTTTAGTGGAAACAGAATTTTACTCAATTAAATAAAAGACATCTAATGTACCCCAAGAACAGAAGTTCTGATCTCACTTGAACCTCTGTAGTTTGTACTTTCTTTCATAGTCCGTCTGTGAATAGCATCCATTAACAATTTGAATAACATCCACACCTTGAACACATTGCCCATTACTATCGAACGGCAGTCATTTCTCAAAGTACTCAACTGCAACATTCACATCTTTTATGAATTGTTCTATTTTGGTGTTGAAAGTATCAAATTGTTTGTGGGGTCCAAAATAACACACCCATCCACCATTGTGATTCAAATGGAACTGCACCAGCTGTTCTCTTTTTTCAATTAATGACCATTTTTCAGTTTTTGATACATCTCAAAACCAAATTGGTCTGATATCGATGTTTTTGTAAGAAAATTTATCAGACAATAATCAGATCAAACAATTTGTAAACCCAAAACCTGATCTTATCAGAATATAATTTTGATTTTCACGAGAATAATTTGCATAATAACCATTTTTAATTTTGTTTTAACATCCACATTTTTGTAAACTATGCATAATATTATGTTGTAAATTAAAGAAAAGAACCTAGTTAAACACAAAAATTCTTTTCATATTCACTATTTATAATTTTGATCTACAATATAAATTTATTTGATGAACAAAAATTTACTACTGTTGAACAAAAATTTATTAATTAAGCTACATTGAATTTTTTGTCAACTACAAAGTTTTTTCAGACATTGTGCAAAAATAAAAGTTGTGTTTCTCAAATAAAAAATGTTTTGTTTTACATTTTTATTTGTGTGTTACAGATTAAGAGCATTATTCATGAACGAAAAAAGCTGATATGCATTATTATTATTTTTGATTATTACATGCAAACAACTCTTTAAAAAAGAAAAAATTATCCAAAAACACTATAATTATTATTGTTCAGCACTTATAAACCATTGAAAAAGAAATATTCTTCATTCAAATACGATCAGTGTTTGCTTTACTTTTTAACAATATAGTATTGAATTTAACTCCAATGAAATTCTTCTTCTCCTTTTCCTGCAAAGAAGGGCAAATGATATTCTCCGGATTGGTATAGATTCCAATAAATATTGGATTATTGAGTGATGTTAGGTTTTCATACCTTCAACCAACAATTTTTTAGTTGCCATAAGCAAAGTGCTTCGTCTTTAGGCTCTTGGCTTTGTTTTACCCACTCTCTAGTTGCGTAGTAAGTCCTTGAAAGAATTGTGGGGTACTTTTGATTTTTCTTTGAACATGATTTTCTTGAAGTCTTGCATGGATCTGGATTCTCCACTTTCAGTTTGATGTATTTGAACAATTTTCTCTAGCATTGCCAGCTTTAAAAAAACCCGGAAAACATAAAGTCAACAATCAACAAAGGAAAC
>JALLOT010000481.1:0-19968 GCA_036939595.1 Thalassiosira livingstoniorum
TCCTCTAAGTTGTACCACGAGTTTGAGGATCTATCGTTCAAACACCAAAATCATCCCAACTTTCAAAGGCAGATAAATTTTCACAAGGATCGGCAGATATTCAAAAAAGTTACCAAGGTCCGTGGAGGGCACTCAGCAAAATCGTCCGAGAAGAGGGATTTTTTGCTTTGTGGAGGGGAAACTTACCCACTATCATTGCCCAAGGAGGAAATTCAGCTCTAAATTTCATGTTTATGGACTTGTACAAAAAAACAGCACGCCAACTCGTGTCATCTGAAGATCATAAATTATTACAGTCCTTCGTGTCGGGGGGGCTAGCAGGTGGAACGGCGAACATGATTTTGTATCCAGTGGGGCTGATGAGGACAAAATTAGCTTTGGATATGGGGAGAGGTAAAATGGATCGGCTCTATGGGGGAATGACAGATGTCTTAAGGCATTCTTATCAAGTGAATGGGTTCACCGGTTTGTATAAAGGATTTTCAGTGGCATTGATTAGCGTATCCATGTACAGAATGGTTCATCTAGGTGGATACGATTATATCAAGTCAGAACTTAACAGAAGAAACAAAAACAATCAGCTTCGACAAACTCAGCAGATATCGTTATATGAACGAATGATGGCAGCACAAGCTGTCAGCATGACTGCGTCCACTGTTCATTACCCATTTGATTCTGTGCGGAGACGTCTCATGATGCAAGCTGACATACCTCAGAAAGATCAGAAATATATCAACGCACGACATTGCTTTGTTCAAATTTATAGAGATGAGGGATTTGCCGGCTATTTTCGTGGGCTGGGTACAAATTATATTCGAAGTGTTGGTGCAGCTTTGGTGTTAGTATCGTATGACTTTTTTAAGAGTGTATTATCATGACAACATGGAAAAACAGCAAATAACAGCAAGTGCGTGAAAAAGTGTATTGTAAATGCCATAGTAGACAAAATAAAATGTTTTTTAAGTTTGAATCGTAGCATTAAACTTCTTGTTCTTTTTCTGTCATTGGAAGTTGGATAGAATGTGATACTTCATTTTGATAGATTCAGCTTCTTGCCTTTGCCGAAAGTAAGGTTCTCATGAAAAGTCACCAGATCTCTGGTTTTCTAGTACCTTATCAAAAAGAGCCTCTTAATGAAAGCCTTCTTTCTCTACGATATTTTACTCCATTGTTATCTTAATTATCTCAATGGCCAGCCGGCTCCTTTGACTCCTACTTCAACACAGTTGTAACAGCATTACTTGAATCAAAAAGATTTTTCTTGATTTCAATCATGATATTGTCCCTCATTCGGAATCTCAACCCCAACAGAGAATTCCTCCTCCTCCAGATCTTCAAGTTGTTCCTTCACCTTTTGTCGATGTAAGTATTTCCTCCGTCTCCTCTTGACCACAAGGACAATAAAGCTGGTCAAAATGACAACTGCAGCCAGTGCCAAGAGAAGAAACGGCATGGTGGTCTCACTGGGCACCCCTCCCATATCACTTATAGTATTGAATGGCCCATTGTTAGTGGGAGTGCTAGGCTTAGGTCGAGAAAGGGTTTCCATGAGTTGAGGCGTGCCTCCTAACCGTGCATTAATGTGTACTGCTTGCACATGACCATCGGGAGATGTGATCATGGGAGCATTGTTCATCTTTGCTTCTTGCACTAGATCAATCTCCATCTCACCACCTCCATCACTGCCACCCATGCCAGTTCCTTCGGAAGAATCAGTAATCCCTTCCCCTATGACCAAAGTAACAACACCCGAGTGCCACCAATTCCCCTCTCTTCCCTTAACAATCTTCCCTGCATTCATGGCCAAATAGCCTGGATTTGTCCTAGTATTGACCAAGTGGCTTGCAGGGCCAAGTCCCTCTGGCCCCACATTAGAGGGTTGTGTCATCCATGATGAGTCCACACGCGCGCGGGCAAAAATGGCGAGTTTTGTGTTAGGTGGAAAACTTGATACATCTATTTGAGTTTCAAATTGGGGGTTGATTTCTTCATAATTTGCATTAGGATCTGGTGCGTTCATTGGAAAAGGACCTTTTCCATGCCAACGTGTCCTCCCCTTGTCATTTGACAAATCAATGTTGGTTGGAGTCGCAGATTGAAAGTCTGAATTCAAACGATCAAATGTTTCGCGAGAGGGATAGAATCCATCATTGGTATTGGCAAGATTTCCGGGCAGAGAGTCCCAAGGGCCATAAAGGATTTCTGCTGCATCAACATCGAAAGCTCCACCTACGGTAAATTCAATTCTCACTGTGCGTGCTTCTGTCTCTCTGTCTTGACTGTGCCTCTTTTCTACCTTGGCCGTCGTCCCTCTGACACCTTTTTCTTCCACATTTTGAGATGCTTTCACTCTCCTTCGAGCATTCGCAGGGATCCAAATCATCCTCGAGTCTTCGAAAAATGACTCCCTCGAATTCACACCCGGAGTCAAATCCTCCTCCTCCAAACGTAGACCTTCTACTGCCTGAATTGAGACATATGGTTCCACCACGTCGATTGCTAGTAGAGCCAAACGAATATTGCGGGCAATGTGTCCATTTGCTTCAGATGAAGCGCTGACGAGGGGTTGGTAAGGTTTGCCGAGGCTTCCTCTGAGAGAAAAAGGGACAAACCAACCAATAGAAAATTAAAGGAAGAACAAGTAATGATGGATCGAATGTCAGATGCAAGGCTGTGTTGACGTTGTCAGGAAAATAGTAATTAATTTTTCAACCAGAAGAATCAAGACAAAGAAAACAACCCAAATTTGACACTCAGAAATCGAACAAACGTATCAAGTCCTCTGCTCCTGTCAAACTCACCTAGAAGGTGTCTTTGGTTTACTCGTTTCAATCAACATATTAAACGCCCTCAAAGTAGAATTGTTGTACTTAGTCTTTTCCCCGGCATACCCACCAAACGTATTTGGAGTACAAACCACCACCCGATCTGGATCCCAACTTCCAGCAAACGCCCAATCTTCCATTCCTCCACGGACATAATATACCTTATCATTCATGGTGCCGTAGTCGTAGGCAGGTGTGGATTGGAAGGAGTTGGCGTAGTGGGAATAGGCCGATGCAATAGTGTTTTGGGCAAGTGTGTCGGGGGCGGCGTTGGAAAGGTAGGTGGGTGCACCCCATTCGTATCCAATTACTTCAGTTCCTGTGAGTTATCGCAATGAAGGTAGAGATCCAATAAGACGTGAGTAGGAATTGTGAGATTGGCAAAGGAATGTAATAAGTATACTGATTGCTGTCCAAAATCAATAAATTGGGAAATTGGAAAGAAATACAAATTTCCACGGATGGTGTTCAAGACTAAGAAAATACTCATTCAAAAATCTCCTGACATCATTCATTTCACTTGACAATACTACTGAATTCTGGTGTATCTTCATTGAATCCTCAACCTGTTCAATCACACTTCGATGAACCAAATGCATCTCAATCTCTACTACCTATCATCTACTCACCTCCATGAAACGTCAGCCCAATCTGAAACAAATGACTCCTCCAAAGCTCATTAATGCTCCTCCCCGCCACAGTCTTCATGCACTCTCCACTATGATCCTTAGTAATATCGAATGGAAAGTCACGATTGGGATCTACGCCATTTTCAGTCCTTTCATCTTGCGCATACCCCAAGGCATTGGCCGTGGGAATGATTATTGTTCGTCGGCTGGATACGAGGCGGGCTAGCCATTGCCGATAGGGTGGCGGGATACCTTTCTTGACGAGTTCGGCGCGGCATTGGTGCGCAGAGAGTATTTCAGCTTGCCATTCTTCTTCGGTCAGTTTGTTGCTGCTAGCATTTGCTGCTCCGTCATCGCCATCATTTGAGTCAGGTTTCAGCCTCATCCGTGGGAAAGACTCACACTGTGCTGATTCCAACAACAATTCAGCCATTTCAATCAAGGCAGTGGGTCCCACACGTTCATTCCCATGAACAGCCCCCGAAAGAAAGACATCAGGAAGATATTTCCATCCACTCCCATCATTTTCACTGCTGCCAGTTCCAATGCCACTAAAATCCTTCACGTCTAATTTTAAATCCACATCCCCCAACCATTTCTCTTTGTCCAACACCACCAAAACGTAATTATTGCACCCCACTCCTCCCACTTCATACTTTAAATCGAAGGAACAATCGTTTCTGCTCCCGGCACGGGGCAGATCAAACCATTCTTGAGTAGTGGTGAGCGTTGCAAACGCGGGGTACTTTTCTGCAAGGGATTGGAGTCGATCGAGTATTTCGGAGGAAGAAAGAATTTTGTAGTTATCAATTTCTTTGAGGTCTTGTTGGGTTTGTCGGTGGGTTTGATCAATGTTTGGCTGGGGGTGTTTTAGTAGATTTCTGCTATTTGAAAAAAGTTGAAGTTGTAAGAACAAAAAGTGAAAAAGGAAAATAAGGAATCGTAATATTCCAATAATGACAACATGAAATGAAAATGCCACGAATAAAATTTGGGTAAATAGTGTTCCGAAGGTATTTCTCAATCACAAGCAGGTGACAGAACAATTGCATAGATACAAACTGAAATGCCGTGAGAATAAAACGATTGACAAGAAAA
This sequence comes from Thalassiosira livingstoniorum, assembly GCA_036939595.1. Taxonomy (NCBI): domain Eukaryota; phylum Bacillariophyta; class Thalassiosirophyceae; order Thalassiosirales; family Thalassiosiraceae; genus Thalassiosira; species Thalassiosira livingstoniorum. The sequence continues at coordinate 4,553 of JALLOT010000481.1, forward strand.
TCAAATATTGCGACGAGCAATGTCGTTCTTGATTCCAGAAAAGATCAAGTTTAAGGCGAGCAATCATGATGAAAGAATTGGACGCAAAAACGTGTCGTGATGGAAGAAATAAGACAGGGAATAAAGACTAGCAGCACGTGTCATCCTCTGCGATCCAAGGAAGTTAAACTGAACAAGTCAGAATTACCGTCAAATCCAAGAGCTACACAATAACCAGAAGATGGAATACCAAAAACGGAAGCAACATCGGCCGTGTATACTTGAAAAGGGCCGAAGTCCGAAGTGACCGTCTTTCTGCCAGAAAACTGCCCTTATCGCCACTTCAACGAATCGAAAAGACACCGTAATATCATACCAACTCTCTTTCAAACTATCGCCATGGATGGTTATTTATGAAATTTTGTTAATATGAAAAGGTGGCAATGCATACCTCTGGCTACCGGCACCGTCGTCATTGAGCGAAGGCGTTGACGTAGACAACGCCGACTCCGACGCTGACAATCGCATTGGTGATGACACCATGGACGAGATTGAAGATGACAATGATTGAACATAACTTTCGGACATTGTAGTAGGTATCAGAGAATACAGAAGAGCAAGAGAAAAAAGGAATGGATAGGGATGATTCTGGTGCAGGTTCAAAGGCAATCGCCTCTGTTGGTTCGCCTTCACCATGGTTGGAATGGTTGGGTTGGGGGGGGGTTGCGAGTTGCGAGAGGTTGCGAGTACCATACTATTACTATGTTGTGATACACGAACTCCGCGTGATTAGGAGATCTTGTCCGTGATCCGTGACGCGTGATCCTGGGAAGGAGGGCATCGTATGTAGAATTGGTATATGACGTGTCGGTAATTTTTACCGGCGCCAAATTTTGTTTTATAATTACCTATGTACCAAGTAGATAATTGGACAATTTTCTACGAAAAGCATGTAATTTACAACCAGCGCCAAATGAATTTTGAAAATTACTACTGTACCAATTTCTTGGACATTCTGTAGAAATTCTGTTGACAAAAATATAGTTTTTGAGAAACGAGATAGAGAAACTTCTTTCACCTGCCCGCGCCATTGATTTTATTTTTTTTTCTAGAATTACCCGTGATTTGTTAGTGAACAAATAAATATTATTTTTTCAAGTTTCTTCTTTTTCTATGTACGCTCCTGTATTAATTTTGTAGACTTTCATATTAATTTCTTTGCATGTCAATACATATGAGAGAGTGTGAAAGGTATTCCAATCAGAACAAAAGAGTAAGAGAGAATATTCTCTCTCTTATGAAGAGAAAAAGAGTGATAATCAAAGATCAGCTTTAGTTTGACCTATCAAATATCTAGAGCTCAAGAGGGATTCTCCTCTGACAATAGTTTTTTTTCAGAATTTCAGCATAGGAATTAGTATTTGTCTCATAGAGAGCATTTTTATGTTGATTTTTGAGGTTTCAGTTCATCTTCATTTTTTGCCTCAAAACAATCCCACAAAACCAAATCGACCCACCTTGCCATTACCGTGTCATACTCCACCATTTTTCATCCCCTCCATTAATCACAGCACACCATCACAATCCCATCAGTATCTTGCCTATCTCATCCTATTTCATCACTACTGAAATGACAGCTACAAAAAAAGCAAAATGGACATAAACGTTCTCGCCCATGTTGCACTGCAAGGCTGTTCTTCCGCTGAATGTCCCATCAAAGAAATCATAGCAGAATTAAATACTCCGGCTGCTTTCACCTCCAAAAGTGGCACAACGGTCCAAGTTTTATAGTTCACCTTCAAATCCTGCTGGCATGCCAGACTTACCACAATCTTCGCTTTCACCACTGACACCAGTTGAAAATGCTGTCTGTTTTAACTCGCTGGAGGAAGGGTACTTGACACAACCTCAGCAAGCTGCATCTCCTGATGACAATTTCAACACTTTGAGGAGCGCATCACCATTGCCACAATTGAAACAAGCAACACTGGCATCAAAGAAACATAAGTTTGTTTGTGAAAATTTCATTAAAACCCATGTTGTATGTTGATCTCACATTTTTCAATCTCTGCTGCAAACTGATAGGGAAAAGAGCTGTCTCATTGAAGACAGCTGATACCACTGAGCTTTCTCAAGAAAAGACATGGCCAGCTTCATTGATAGATGAGTGTCTCCAGAGACAGGACAGCTACTCACCTGTGGGTACTCAAAAGATGGAATGTTGTTCATTTGTATTGCGTGTGAGCAAGTACTGAAGAAGCTTTGCAGGAGCAGGAGGGACATGCGCCATCCTTTCAATGTGTCTTGATGGAATGAACACAAGAGAGACAGCAAAGCTCACGCAAGAGGAGTCCAAATTATGATTGCTAATCACAAATGCAATTTAAAGAAGAGGCAGCAACAACTCAATCTGGAGAGCAAGGAGAGTAAGGAGAGCAAGGAGAGCAAGGAGAGCAAGCAAATCGAGACTGAAAGTTCAACCTAGCATTGGGCAGTTCTTTCAATCTGAGGGTACTCATCACACCCCAGCACATGTCACGACCACGGGCCCATTGTGTGACAATACAATTGACCCAACTACCCGTCTTTGCCTCCATTGTAAGAATTTTTTAGAGTTTGTTATCTTCAACCTGCTTTGCAAGTTGCTAACTGCAGTTTTTGCATTTTTGCATTTTCCCTCTAGGCAATTCGGATGTTGTGGGGCTGTCAATGCATTTCAAGGCAACTACAAAAAAGAAGTCACACTTGTTAGCAAGGTGTTTGTGCCCAAAGCAAGCAAGAAGTGGATTTTTGGAATTTACCATGAGCTACCAGCACTACAATCTCCCAATTGCACTGGCATTGGCATAGGAGTCAATCCATCATTGGACAGTGGAATGTGGTGTAGCAACTGCGAATATGTTTGCCATCTCCCTGGCAATAGCTCACCATTGATGTGGTTGGAGACTCATTGGAGGTGTTTGTACAAGTGCAAAAATTGGCAAGATAAGTCTGTTTTGACAGACATTGACATTGGGTAGGCAAAAGCATTCCGTTTAACTTAAGATGATGAGCTAACTAAAGTGGGAAGGGAACTGAAATGCAAGGCATTGAAGCAGTTGTGGTATGCGGATCTGCTGCTGGCAAGAGGCAAGAACTTAGACCTCTGTGGACTTGAGTGTGATGGCTGCTCTGTGCCTGGCCCAACACAATTTTTGCAAAATGTGAAACAGCTGTTGAAAGTCAACCCTGGATACTTAAACACTCTTGCAGTGGTGATGTTTATGGCTGGGATGACGAAAGAGATGACTGGAAAGAAGAACATGGAGATTCCAAGCAAACTCCGCAATTCCTACCAATGCCTAGCAACGTACAGCCCCACTGGTGCAGAGATGGCTGCGGCAAACCTTGATGGTCCATCACCACAACATATTAGGAGGATAAATGAGAAGGATAGGATGGAGTCAGTGTTTGGATGTGAATATGATGAAGTACTCCAGTGAGTCCTTTTTCTTATGCTTCTACTCATGTTTGTGTTTCTATTTGTACTCACAAAGTGTAATTGAACCATATTTGACCTAGGAAAATCAAGGGGGAGATTGAGAAGCGTGTTCTACCAAGTGGCGCAACTGTTGTATTCTCCATGACAATCGATGGTACCAAGTTGTGCCGTGTGCTAGATTATTTGCCTTTGTATGGTGTGTTGATGGGTGGCAGATATCCTCATCACAAAATTAACATCAATGGCATGACAAAAGAGGAGGTGGACACCCTTCTAAAAACAGGAAAGATGGGGAAGTTCTCGTTGAGCATGCTCATGAGATAAAGGTGGTCACTCTTTCTTTCCAGCCAGAGGGGGCCCAAAGATGTAGCTCCTTTTTCTGTTGTATCTTGCCATCCCCAATCCAACATCAAAAAGTCAGACTTTGTTTGTTGTACTTGCTGCTGCTGCTGATGCTGTTAAGAGGAGGACTGTCGGGGTACCAGTATCATTTGTCAACTTTGCTGTTGACAGTCTGTCTTCAGAACAATATGATGTGAGGACAGTCATTTGTCATTTTCTTAGCGGTCTCATCAATTACCTTGGTAGTACTGACACCAACCACAACAATAAGTGTATCAGGTACCAAGTCATTGGTGGATCCTGTATGTTTTTTATTGGCAATTATGTGTTGGACATCTTCTGTTTCATGGAGGCAGGAATCAAGAAGGAGCTAGTGCGGCCAAAGGACTGGGTATCTGACTTAATTGTGTTACTTACATTTTTGCCTGACACCTGATCCAAGATTGTTGATGCTTGTGCCAATGGGAAAGTAACAGGCAATTTGGCAGGCATTGGTGTGTTGGCAATGACCATGTTCATGATCTGCTTAAGAATGCATGCCATCAACGGGAAGAATCTGCCAGCACAACATCAAATGTTGTACATGTGAACGGCAATGAACTGGATTATCTCACTTAACGACATGTGCATAACAACCAAGAGGAACCTAGCTGCTGAAACCATTCCAAGCAATATTGTCAAACTGCGCTACAACACAGTGGAGCCTGGAGAACATCAGTTCAGTTACTGTTGTTTGGAAAATAGGGAATTCTCTGCCGCAAACTTTGCTCAAAGATTGAAAAGATTCATCGCCAATCAATGGCAATAGTGAGGGGTGGACTGCGTACATCTCAAAAGATGGAGAAGGGGTACCACAGCCTAAGTAAGTGGTGCTGAATTCATTTTACATTTACGCCTCTACTTCTGACTGTTAAGTTTATATTTGTGTTTGCAGGTGAAGATTATTTGAAACACTGTAGTATGGATCCTGATGGTTTGTTCCATGGCCCAGTTGAGTTGGATTATGACAGTGATATCCCCTTTGCCAAGCACTCATGGGGTGTTGTCAAGGAGGTCATCAAAATGTCAAACTTGCTCCTTGCTGACATCATGAACAATCTTGGTGTGACTCTAGATGATCTTTTGCCATTTGCCCAGCAGTTTGAGACACTTGTTGCCCTCAGAGATGTTTTTATCCATTTTTTTTTCCTAGAACTTTTTGCTTTGAAGAAGTTGGAGGTATGGGAGAAGCTGATGTTGCAGAAGAGATCCCCAATCCACAGCCTTGAGTTTCAGATGCTGCAATGGAGGAGCAGATCAATATTCTTGCAGAGACAGTGCTTAATGGAGGTGCTGAGTCTGATGGGAGTAGCAAGAAAGAGGTGGAGGCAGATGTAGACAATGTAACTGTTGACAAGAACATTACTGTCACAGCAGAAGAAATCCAAAGAGCTGTTGACTTAGGAAGTGGCAGTGATGCTCAGTGCTCCAGACTTATGGAGGCATTCAAGGAGGTGTTGGCCCCTGGGTCTCCCGACCACCTTTTGTTCAAAGTGCATGCTGCCTTTCAATGCCTTGAGGCAGCTCATGATAAGGTTGTTGGTTCATCACTTTATGAAAGAAAGGCACAATCATTGAGCGCCAGGTGGTGGTCTTGCCCGGCCAGAGTTGAGGAGAATCAATGTGCAACAAATTGGGAGTTTGTTGTCCAGAATGTACAGGGTGGGGAGAGGTACGATAGTGAAATCAATGATTGCCTGAGGAACTGTACAGGTTGAATGGCTGTACAAAGTAGTTTCAGTCTTTGAAAAGTATCAGAACAAATGGTTCATGACAAACAAAAAGAAGACCTGAATCCATGTAAGTAAAGCTGAATTGAAGAAATTTAAGATAAGTGTTAGGATGGTTGAGCAGAAAACTGTTCAACAATCAACAAATTGAGGAGGTTGCTCCATCGGCTGACCACACTTTGAAGAAGTGTTTCGTGTTATGTGGTGATGGCATTGCCAGTGTAGAAATGCAGGAAGTCCGTACTTAAATTTTAAATTTGTAAAACTTGTGTTACTTCCTATTACTTCCAATGATATTGCGCCAAAACATGTTACGTAATGGCTCCTAGTATAATGCACAGATGGCTACAGGCAATACCAATGCCAAATTAGTTTTGAAATTTACCAACTTGTGCCTATTTTGGACAGGCCTATGTCCCCTCTCCTGTGATCATGCTATTTTATTATTTATTATGCTATCATGACAACATGATCATGACAACATAATATTATGGTCTTGTACATAAGGTACAATACTTATGTAGGAGTAGCATTCATATAATATTATTTGAGTTCATACCAAGATCAGGTCCAAGATCAAGAATATGTAGGACTTGACATGTATTTTTGCCTGACTTGTTTGCTTTGCACTACAATACTTATGTTTACTAGTAGATGTTTGTTAACTTGTTTCCGTATGGTGTTGACAGTTTTGTCAACACCATATCTTGTGTTGACAAAACTGGCAACACCATACAAATCGTGTGCTGGATCACCATGTTCTGGTCATTTTCAGACCTTGGGGATAGACTAAATTGACTCAGCACAAAATTTTTGCTCTAGTAAGCCCCACCAAGGTACCTCTCTAGGGACAATATTCATGTCACTGGTACCATACCACCATATCACAATTACTACCACTTTCCGCTTCCCATGATAACACCGTGTCATGGTCAAATTGATTTTCTTTTTTTTGGCCGGTCAGATTTGTATTTTGGTAAAAAACATAAAAATCCATGATCTTGCCAGAATTGTCAACACAATATTTTTAAGCTGGCTTGACCATGGTCTTAGATCACGGTTTTTGAGATTTTTTGTCAAACATCTTGACAAAAAAGGCAACACCGTAGACCCCTTTTTAAGAGAAAAATGGCAAGAGGATGGTTCTAAGCCACCCGCTGACAGAAACAAGTTAAGCTGATAATTTTAAAACAACTCTACATAACATCACTCCAAAATTCAACTTTATCAGCTTTTAATTTTTATCATTTCTGGAGCATTTCAGCAGGAAATACCCACGGATAAAAAATAAATAGTAGTACTACTAATATTTTAAAATAGTGTGTTGTTAGCTCTAAGCTAAATAAGAGTACATTATTATTTACAGTAGTACCATAGTAGGTACTTACTTACTATTGTAGATACATGTAGATAGCTGTAGCTAGATCTAGCTAGATACAATTGTACAATACCAAGGGTAGGGGTCCTCCTTTGGTGATCTTCTAGACAATTGAAATTGTTTTGTCACAAAAATTGGTAGTTTAGATAAGTAGAGGAATTGATATTATTTTTATAAAGAAATGAATCCAATGCAAATGACAGAAAACAAATTATTCACATGATGTCTTGCCATGCTCTAAAATTTATACGCTAAAAAAAGCTATTCATTCATAATCTACATGGTCATAATATCAGTCATAACTTATCACTTATTAGTCAATAATCAATAAAAGCACTCCAATTCCCAATTACCTCAGCACTTTGAGTTCATTGATATTATGATTACTAAGTCATAAGTAGAGGCATGGATATGAACTAGCTGCATGAAAGGAATCAAAAATGATTGTTCTGGGTGCAACATAGTTCAGAAAAACAATAGTGACAATGTTTTGTAGCAGCAAATATGAAATGGATGAAACTTAAATCTGGGTCATGATTATCTAATGATAGTGATCACAGAGTTCATTTCAATTTTCAATAAAAAGCTATGTTTATATTGTAATCAACAATAAAATAATTGGTTTTGCAGTTTTTCATGAAATAATATTAAAGTTGATGACTTCTGGCCACAGTGCATTATGAAATAAGTATCATGCTGGAATAATTTTGATGTGGTAGCTTGAAATGATCAACAAATCAAGTGATGAAAAAATATACAAAAAGAAATTTAATAGATGAATGTTTTTGACCTCAATGAATATACTGGCTGTTAAAACATGCAAAAACATGGATAATGGTGATTATTATGTACAATTTGAATAAGTTATTTTTATTGAGTTTAAAACACCATGAAATTCTCTTTCTAGAATAATCAGTGTGTTAGTTGGGATACAGTTTGTTAGTGGTTCTTCAAAAATTCTGTGAGCACAAAAATCCTCCAGATTTTGGAGCATTTTGTGTTGTTCTGAAGGTCACTATAAACTCAATTAAATTGAGACCTGAAAAAGGGATTTAAAATGATGACCATTATTGTGTGTATATTTATTTGCAATCTTAGGGTTAGGGTGTTCAGATAATATGATTTTGCAGCCCTAATCACAATCTCCAATAGCAATATTATCTCGGTGTTTCAATTCATGATGCATTGTTTTCTCTAAAATGTATTGGACCCTCTCAGTTTCTTCTGTTGAAACTACTGAAAAATAATTAGTATTAGTAGTGTTTCTGTATCAGTATGATAGTATTTTAGTGTCTATGTATATCAATGCCACTAATTTCTTTTGTATTACCATGATTATAAGCCCAACATACACAACAGCACACTGACATTTTAGTGGCATCTGGCTCTTGTATGTAACATATTAAAAATAAAACGTAGTTGATTAAACCAAAAAACAGCAGTAGCAATCTCCTAAATAAGTCATTTTACTGTGTATTTGATTTTTATTAGTATTCATGCTTTTTGGTTGATGATGGAACATTGCACCCACAATCAGCCACAACAGTGACTATCATTCAAATTGTTGCATAGCAATTGTAGTCAGGACGACTTGAGGGCAAAATAATATTCTAAAGTTATACTGTCTTTTGAAACAGCCCTTGAGCCCTGACTCTGAATCTGAATGATACTGAGTCAATACAAATGTAGTGACACCAATGAAGTTGCTAGGGCCCTCAGCACACCCCAAATTTGATACCTGCTTAAGCAATAAACACCTAAAACAATAATTTGCTATTAATTAGCTGTAATGTAACAAATTTGAGCTGCTTAGGGTGCTCCAAGGCACTGACCATGGTGAGGGAGACAGTGGCATCTCAACAATGCCATGTCACTCTTGCCTTTTGCTCACTAGAAAAATGTAGAAGTAATAAATTTTGTTACCCAACTACATTATTATTATCTAAAGTCTATGTTCTTTTTAAATTGCTAGTGAGGTAATGGAACAGACACTGTTAATTAAAAGAAATTAGGCTGGAAAAATCCAGCACCATGGTTGCCATGGCAGCCATTGTCTGTTGCAGGTCTATTGTTTGGTCAATGGGCTTGGTTTTGTTATTTCCACTGTAAAAGCATGGGCACATTTTGTGTGTGAATTACAAAGCTTCAAAAAAGACTTTTGGCAGGTGGAGACACAAAAATTCCAATTACTAGGGACACAAACTGTTGTACACATCCACGAGAGTTTCCCAAATTTGAATTTTATCTCCAATGAAGGTAGTGTTGAAATATCCAATAATTCTGAATATTAGCTTCAAAGTTGTTCATATTTGAATTCATACTACATACAATAACAGTAACAGTAGTCTAGCTAAAACTTCAAAGGAGGTGTATGTTTCAATAACTAAGTATTAACCTATCAGGCCATTGCATCTACTTCTATGTGTTTGTCTTCCTAAGAGTGCCCATGATGCACAATTGATCAATAATTGGATGGTTCTTGCCATAATGATCATTCTTCACCCCACCAAGAATAAAGTGGAATAATTCAATTGGAAAAATTTGACTTCTCAATTTGCAACTTGACGATTCCCTTGAATAGAGATTGAGAATTCAACAACTTCCAAAGGATACAATACTTGTGAATATTTTCCTCATTTGCCCTTTCCATTCTTTTCACAAGTGTTTGCAGTAAGGTGTATGGTTTGTAGAACAGAGTTCACTTTCATCAATTAGAGAGTCTGGGAATTTCATTAGAACATTCCTGAAAGAGTCATAAACAACAATGTTATGAATCAATGAATTTACAAAGAAATAATTAATTGTGTTGTGTAACTGGATTGGATGATGAGAATCAAATGCTGTTGATTGTTTGTTTCTCTTTTTTGAGGTTGTTTTTGAAGCATTTGTTTTGCTCTGTCTGGTGCCTTATGTTGAAGTGATTTCTCTTCCTCTCTTCTTGTCCTTCTTTGATGCATGTTTATAGTTGGTGTTGATGTCTTGTTTTTGTAGCTGAAGTTGTGTGTCCCACAATGCAGTTGACAGCTGAATAGACTGAGGAACATGATAAAGTCCCTGCTTCTTGTAATGTGACAATGATTGTAAAAAGCAACCTAGTCCTTCTTGTGCATTTGTGTCTTTTTTCATTAAGCAAAACCTTTTTTTTTTGTGATTCCAAAAGTTGTTTACAAGCAAGGAAAAGCAATACAGCAACATCTTTTTGCAAGTACCACAAGAACCATCTCTTCAAAAGAGGTAAGTAGTGAAAAAATTGTTTGACTTCCTTTTCAAAATAGAAAAATGGTTTTTCTTTGAGTAACAGACTATCTCTTTCCTTGAATCCATCTCACTTGTCAACTAGAACTGCATGTGATATTTTTGATGCATGTGTCAGGTTTCTCTTTAAATGAACCAATAAAGTGTATATTGTTTGAAGTTTGAATTCAGTTGGATTTGCTCCAAATGTCTTTTTTCAAAAGTCATCAAATTAATGGAAAACACCCTTCTTCATTGCATCAGAAAAGTTACTTTCATTGCAAGGAAAAGAGTGGTAGAAAGTATTGATGTAATAAAAACCAGCTCCATAAATATTGAAGAAATTATCCCAATGTATGCAGTATAATTCCTTGCTTTTGTTGAATAGTAGAATCAATATAATAACATGATCCAGAGAANGCTCTTCCGATCTGCAATAATGATGAATTGTTCAGGTTCAAGTGAGGATGAAACAATATGAAGATCTTCTTCATTCATTTGTCTGAAATACTCAAAGGCAGCATCCAAACCCTCAGGTCCAAATGACAAACCAATTGTTTTTTATTGAATGATTTCAAGATGGTTTTCTTGATGTAACTAAGATATCTAGCATCATTTAATTTAACATCTGATTCAAAAATGGGGGAAAACTTCACATTTCTTATAGTATGACCTCCAATTCAGATGGAGTAATGTTATGGTACTTATTTCTGGAACATTTCTTCAAGATTTTTCAATGTACTAACAGATGCACTAACAGGCTCAAGAGCAGGATGATCATGAATTCATGATGGTGAACCAGCCAGTGGTCATCATGTGAATCTGTTGTCCACCAAAAATTGCATCCCAAACAAATGAGTTCAATATCTGGGTGAATATGACATGATGTCAATGGTGGTTGTTCAGCTACTTTATTTTTAAGTTCTCTCCTTGGATGTCTTTGTCTCTCCCTAAAATGACAACCCTCTTTGAATTTAGGACAAATGAATACTCCTTGACATTGATTTTTGTTTGTTTGTACAATTTGTCCAACCAACCCATGGATGATTGATTTAGTCCCTTCTGGTTTGTCAATTTTCACTCTAACATCACCTTCTGGATACATACCGAAAACCTAAAACAATTTCATTGTATTTTGACCCACAGCCAACCCAATTGTCAACAAATAGGTATTATTTTTGACTTCCTCCATTGTTATCAAAAGATGAAGAAATATTGTTCTTGGGATTTGGCATAGTGATATTTGGAATGGTGACAGGATGAGAATGCTGAGTAGGAGTGTGACCTTCATGGTTTGTAGCATTTGAATGTAGAGAGGTGTATTTGCTTCCAAATTAAGTATTGACATTGAACACTTTAGCAAATGATGTTGGAGGGGGCCGATTAGGAGGTGGAGGATAAGATGTATGAGAACAAGAATGCTGAGTAGGAGTTTTATCTTCATGGTTTGTATTATTGGATTGTAGAGAGGTTCATTTGCTTCCAAATGAAGTATTGTCATCAAAAACTTTAGCAAATGAAATTGGATGTGACTGCATATGAGCTTAATAAGTGATAGTACTACAGCACTATCTAGGTAGATACTACAATACTACTAGATAGCTTAGTTGCCTTCCTATCTCTATCATGCACCATGATAGACTTAGGAGGACTGTGAGGTCATAGACCAGATTTTGCTGTCTGTGGTGGCAAAATTGTTCTATCTCCCTCTGCTTGCAAGAACCATTCCATCTTTTACATGTGATTTAATCACCAGTTCTAACTTCCATTTGAAACAGTGCCACTTAACTATTGTGTCAACAAGCTTTAGCCTCAATCAATGATAACAACTATGATGTTGTTGACAATGCCATCAACATCACCAGAAGCAATGGAACCAGCTAGTTGGATTCCCCCCAGGGATTCCTCCATTAGCATGGCACAACAACAGAGGAAACGTATTATTGGGATACATCAACCCACAAAAATTGTTTTTATTGACCATGTCTCCAACAAAGAAGTCCCCAACCCATTGCCATGGCATTGTGTCCAACAAGAGCAGGGTTCAGCTTTCTATGCACACTGCCAAACCAATGAGATGCCCATGGAAATTTTAAAAAGCCCTGCCAGGGGAACTATGCCATCAGACTCCCCTGCACATCATGAGTCTACCAGCAAAACTCCACCAACAACCACCTCTTGGTAAAGGTTGATTTGTCAACAGTGGAATGAATAATCAAGAGCATCAACTTCACTGATGGGAGGAGATGGAGAACTCTCATTGAAGGAGATGGGACTCAACATAATAGGCAAGCTGGATGCAAATCTGGCCCTATTCCTAGAGAATACCACTCCTCAAATTGACTTTTCACCATCCAGAAAAATCATGCTGGGGGAGTTGTTGGAATTTATTCTGCCAAATAATGATAGCAAAAATTTTAAAAAGGTGGGACTCTTCTAATCAGAAGAGGAAATAGAGGGATAAGAACAACATGCTTCTCTCACAACCACCATTAAGTAAGGGAATGACATGATGAGATGTGGGGCTGACCCTCAGGACCCACTAGTAACTGTCTTGGGGAAAAACAATACAACAAACATTGGGAAGATGTTAAATGATGGATCAAGGGATGATTCCCACCAACTCAACTCCTCACAAATCTCAAATTGACTATCTTTAAACAAGGATAATAATAAAACCAGTACATCCCAACAATCAATTAATGCACCACCACAACAGCAAGAGCAACAAAGTAAAAGGTCAAGGGGTCCCTCATTGATGACAAATTTGAAACAAAATATACTAAAATAAGGGATGACCCAGGTACCAACCACTCATCCATGCCAAGTTGGAAGTCTATTGACCCACCTCCATTAACAACACACCACACAACCAAATTACCCACCAAATCCAAATCCAAACTTGTTCAAAACAGCAGTGGATTAAGTATTTGATTCATAAAAGGGGAAATTAAATCAATGATCAAAGAGTCTATGATAGTGCTACCAACAACAACAACAGATAAGATTAAATGTGTGGCGGAAAAGAAGTTGGCATCCCACTTAAAACTAGCAGAATTTGCACAGGAAATTTGCACTGTCATGTCCAATGCAATGGCAGAATTTTGCAATTGTTGCAAAGAACTGAAATCAAAAGTATCCAATTGATTAAAAGCCAAAAGACATCAGAAAGGAGATGAACAGTCAACTGCAACAACAGGTTCACTGAGGAGAACAGTAGATGATGGAATGGCATCACCAAATTAGGGATACAACAATCACTGTTAGGGTCCAGAACTCCTATTCCAGGGGCATCATAAAATCAACTTGGATGAGGGAAATAGTCACTGACCTGGAAATGAGTCAACAATGCAACCTTCATTGCCAGCAAGATCCTGGGGGAAAAATGGCATGGGATCTTCTGGCCAGGCCCAACCAGAATCCGCACTCCATCCAATCTTCAGGACAAACATCACTCACTTAGACTACCACTGTGGGGAATATAGTGTCTCTTCATTGTCAGACCAAATGCTGAATAATATTGGACTTCCAGAAGAAAACTGGTCCATCCACTACCTAGCCTTTTCATCAAATAATCTTGAATGGGATGATGGACATGGACACATTGGCCCCAACTTACGATTAATCTTGGATAAAAAAGACCACTTTGACATGTTGGAGTTGTTGTCAGTGATGGCTGTGACAGATTTCTTTACAAATTTACAGCAAACAATCCTCCAATGGAATATGGCTTTGGTGCCAATTAATGATATTGTTGTTAAGTTTGGATACAAGGGACTCTGTACCCCAGGCCCAGGTCACCAGAAGTTTTTGGCATTGGATAAACCACTCCTTCAATTACTGAAAAAGCTTTTGCCCAGGGATAATGAACAGACAAAGGCTACCATCAATATGGTACAAAAGAAGACAGCAAGTGGATACCATCTACTGTAGAACATCCTCAAAATCATGGTACTGGTATTTGACATAACAAAAGAGGTTAAATACCCATTGTGGGAGGATCACATGGACATTATGGACTTTGCTCAACATGTCCTCCTCCACTTCCAGTTACAATACAAACAAGGGACAGCCTACATCAAAAAAGAAGAAGGCCTTAAATTCTTCAACAGCATCAGTGATTATCAGTATTTAGGAGTCATTACAAGCCTCATCTCTACCATCAATAGCTACAACAGTGATGAATTTTGAACACAGGAGATCTCCCAGAGGATTTGAGAGTAATGCAGTCAGCCATCAAAATTGCTAACACTATGAAGAATTTCCAACTAGATTCTGACTTGTGCCCACAAGCTAATAACAAACTACGTACCTCCATTTCTTCAATGGTAATCACAGCAGACCCAGATGCCAATGACACAGAAACAGAAAAGAAGCATGCCAAATATCACATCCAAGGGTACGCATCAGTTAATCTTACCCAAAGTCAAGAACCAAAGAAACAAGATTTGACAAAGCCAGACCCATTGAGTGGGAGATGGAATAGGGAACCCACTAAGCAATGTGTGGACTGCAAACAACTTGGGCATATGGCAATAAATTGTGATCAGTTGGCAATGGTATTGTGGGTAAAGAAGTGTTTGGAAAATGAGCATAACAGTAAACTATGTGATAAGGTGGAACAAGATTGGCATGATTGCCATAAAAAGGTCTTAGGAGAGCAACCTCCACAACTGCAGCAAGTGATGAAAACCTATGTCAAAGAAACAGGAATCATGGAATCCCAGATTGAGGACAAGCTTGATTGGGACTTCTGGTGAGAAGCAGAAGCACAGAATTTGTGGTCTACTTCTAGTTGTGAATCACATAATAACCATGACCTCCCACAACCCCAACCTTCTAGCTTCATGAATGACAAGGAGACATCCACTGAAAATGAATCTCCCAAAAGTAATTTTGTCAGGGCTCAACAAACCCAGCCACAAACTTCTGCTACACAACCTACATTTCTCATGCCACAAGGTATGGAACTAAAAGACATGTAAGAAAAAATCTGATTCTGTTGAAGGGACAATGACTCCATCAGCTCATCAGATGCTTCAGAATCAGAATCAATTGCTACACTTGACTCCATGGACTCTGACAATATGGTGTGTTCCCTCAATATACCACAACATGTTGCACAATATGTATGTCTTTGGGCAGAGGATGCCCAAAATAATAACATCCTAAGAGTCCCCTTAGATCTAACATGGTACATGTAGATAAGAAGGACAACTGAGCTATCTAGTAG
>JALLOT010000482.1:0-19934 GCA_036939595.1 Thalassiosira livingstoniorum
AATTGGGTCTGAGTTATTGGGGCCCGTTATTGGGGCTATCGTCCACATCATAACAACTTCATCTTATGAAATGACCATATTCACACCGAAAGCCTTGATTTCATTGACCACCAATTCTACCCCAGATTCCTAAAATTTCTTTTCCTATACATCACCCATGTCCACATCCAAGTCAGCAACAATTTTTTGACATCACCTGTGTTTAGGACATTGCCCTCTATACTGCTGACATCTGTGTCATCATCATTAACTGGGATCCAAACAGCCAACTCATGGGGCTAATTTCCATTGGTGTTGGTTTTGTGAGGCATTGCTTTCTTATCAACAAGTGAAATTTAATTGGTCTGCAAATGAAGTTGATCCAATTTTTTTATTTGTGAGAACTGACTGCTACTTTTACTGTGGAGTGCTTTTTCTCATCTTCATTCTGCTGTGATAATGGAGGAGATTATGGTGCAACAAGAGGAGAAAGATGGAAAACCCAAACTCCCAAGCATTAACTGCACCAGAAACAGAAGATTTGGGCTTTATTGGTAGGTAAAAAGAACAAGAGAGAGTCATGTTTGTTGGTATTGAAGAGTAAAAGAGGACAGAAATTTGGTGAAGTAGTGAAGGGAACTGTATAGGCAAGAGATGTAAAGTCCTGTAAAAATGTAATAATTCAAATGGGCATAGAGGATGAGGATGAATGAATGCTGACATCAATGTAAAACATAGATGATGGTAGAGTCAGAGAGCTGACAGTGCTGTTTTATGAAGTCTATCAACATTTTAAGTTTTGTGTTGTATTTAGATTGTAGAAGATAACAGGATAATACTTTAATCTACTGTTCTTGATTATTGTACAATGTCAGTAAAAAAGGAGATCATTTGTCTGCAGAAATTGTGCAAAGTGTGACTTTGCATGACACATAATGGAGATCTGGATGGTAGATAAATGGGGGAAAGCATCTTAGCCAGAAAAAATGTGGGCATGCACACATGCCTCCTACCTTTCACTCCCAGTCAATTTGGCATGGTATGAATGTTGATTAATGCTCTCAAAATTAGTATATTTTCAATATCAATATACATGCATTGAATATTTTAAATTTTAAATATAGCAGTTAAAAACAATTATAATATCACAAGAACTTTTAGTGATTCATTAATTTGAAGTGATATAGAGTTTGTCTCAAAATCATGGAGAGTGTTTTGAAATTCCAAATTTGAAATTGAAAGTAGAATTAAACAAATGTTGGGGTAAGTGAAGTTAATTGACTTCTAGACACTTAAACTAGGTAGGACTTATCCACCCAGGCAATAACAAGGTTCAGAAGGGACCTAAGCTGGAGTATGTCTTTTGTCTAGTGGCCTTCATCAGAGGTTTGTTGACTTCTGCCTACATACAAGTCAACGCAAGCAAGGTACATAGAATACAGGGGATAAGTAGGGTTAATGGAAGTTTGTCAAGCTTTCAAAACAAGTTGGAGCTGCAAAACCCATAACAGATTTGGGCAAGCAGGTCACAAGGTTAGTTTCAAAATGTTTTTGATTTTTTTCAAATCTTGTTCAAAAAGCAAGCTTTGAAAAAAATGCTGGGGGGGGGAGTGTTTAATTGCCCAGAGAGTTAAATAACTGACATTGTCTTAGGCAATGGGCTATGTCTGCCCTCAGCTTGTTGTCAAAATGATGGATAGAAAAATGTTCCCCATGTTGGGATGGAAACAATAGCAAGTTATCACCCCATCAATTGGAATTGAGTCCCTGGTGTGGTTTGTTTTTGGAGTTGAGACAAAGGAGGGTCATGTGGGTGGAAAGGAAGGTGGAGAAAGAGCTTGTGGCTTTCTTCTCTCTTTTTTGTATTTTTCTTTCCAATATTTCTTGAACTGACAGGGATTTGAAGTGCTCTTCATTTTTAACACCCTGGTCAAATAATGGTAGAAGGGTCTTGTGTGTGTGGCTTCTGTGAGTATGGCAGTCATATAATTTCTCAATGTTTTCATGAAAACAAGAGAAGTATGAACAGAAGAAGAGGATGTGTAGGAGCTGGCCGAAGAAGAGACTCCTCACAATATCTGGAATATGTGCTGACTTAGGAGGAATGTAGAGGTAGAGAGCCATTGGCTTCCTAAACAAGTCAGCGACAAGTTTCCTATCACAAATGGATATTGTAAAGTCCATGTAGGTAACAGACAAGGAGGGTTCTACAAAAATCCATTCAAGGCCAAGTGCATTATCCATCTCTGTTCATTTGTGGCATCATCATCACCCACAGCTTGGCATGGTATGAATATACAGAAGTACTTATGAAATTGGTATATTTTCAATATACATACATTCAATATTTGAAATTTGAAATATAGCAGTTAAAAGCAGTTACAATATCACATGAACTTTTAGCAATTCATTTATTTGAAGAAATATAAAGGTCATGTCAAAATCTTGAGGAGTGTTTTGAAATTTGAAATTTGAATTTTGATTTTTTAATGAATGTGTCAATAAAGGTTGTTTAATCTCAGTCATGCATTACAAAACATTTCAATGAAAAATACTGAATACTGTGATTAAAAAAAGTATCTACTGAGCATTAAATATGGCCAACTCTTTCCTGGCACATTTTCAATACAGTGCTAAAATGCACACTACCTACATTCAAAAAAAAACTATGCCAATCTGACTGGGAGTGAAAGGGGTAGTTTGAAAAGCCAACCTCCAATCCAGAAAAAATGTGGGCATTCATGCATGCCCCCTAGTTGAAAAATTCAACTTGCAGACAATCAAAATAAATGATTTCATCTGTCCCCTGACTAGGATTGGATGATTGTATTTCTGAATTTTTATTTCTCAAAAAACAATCAAAACTGAATAATCTTCACAAAATATTACATGGGTATTTGTTTCTTGCAATATCCCTCCCAAGCAGAATAATCTCCAAAAAGACTTCTTAATGATTTTTTTGTATCAATATTCCTCCCAAAATTCAAATAGTACTATTGAACAACCTCACAAATGATTATTATTGCATCTGAAAAGCCCTCTCACACATAATTATCTCCAAAAAGTCTTCCATACTGAATATTTTTATATTAAAATCCCTCCCAAAATAAAAAATATCATTGTATGAACCCTCACACATCATTTTTCTGGGAAGCCTTCCCACACTGAATTGTCCTGAAATAAAACAAATTATTATTGTGTCTAAAAGCCCTCCAAAAGTCTTCCAGTCGAATGTTATTTTATCAAAAGACCTCCCAAGATGAAAAGTATGATTGCCTTTACTCAAGTAATATTTTATGATCTCATATTTTGTTCAGAAAGCCCCCCCACACTGGGTAGTCTTCTATCTAAATTATAGGTTGTTAGGAGTGTTATATTTTATCAGTATGGTATTGCACCATTCTTTAACTATTCAGCATACCTTAATGCTAATAATTTATAAAGAACAATTTTGCAATTTCAGTTGCATTTGAATCCAAAAAATGGAGCAAGCATCAACTAATCCCTTGAAGTTTGCAGCTGCCGCGTACTGAATGAAACTGTTAAAAAATCTAGGAGTATGGCTGGTCACAGCTTTGATCCTGGAATAGTAGAACTACGTAGAAATCCAAAAATCGTACTAGTTCCTACAATTTGATGCGTGATGAATGAAGACAAAAAAACGATTGGCCAGCCAACAGCGACCAACCACCAGATGACGATGGCCATGGCGGATATCGTGGCGGACTTGATCACGCCTTATCTGATGATTCAGTCAATTAAATCTAGGTTTACTACTACAAAAAATTAATACCAATCGAATACGGTTGAGATTACTAATATCTGAGCACTAAAGCTATGCAGGTTTACATTGTAGTTACTGTATTATGTAGATTTATCGCCGTCGTCGCAAACGTCGGCGCGAGTGCTGCGATCGAAGTGTTTGTCGGGTTTAACGTCCACATTCGCTGAACCTGTCAAACCCTTGAGTCTATCGCTCTTAAGGGTGGTAAGCGATGTGGGTTACACGCCTTTGCTGGCGAAATGGCGGCGTTGACGGCGAACTCTATTACGGCCTCGACTTGTGCCAAATTACTGCGGCGATGCCGCTAGCTATTTTGGAGGTGCTTGATACTGACACTTCCAAGGCTCTGTTATGTGGCCCAAGTACTTCAATGAGTTCCTTGAGTGTATCGGAGACACAAATATGTTGAGGGCCACATAACAGAGCACTATGGATGACGCTCTATGCCATCAACGGAAATCCCATGGCGTGCCAGTTTTGAAGGTTTTTTGTTTCTCCAGAATGCTAGGTGTTTACGTGGAGCTCAGCTTTGTTGTATTTTTACGGTAGATAGGGGGTATATACGTATTTTTACGTATGGTACTATACATTAAAAAAAATATACTATTCCAGGATCAAAGCTGTGACCAGCTATACACAAAAGTACACGAAAGCACACAAAAGCAAACGAAAGCACACAAAAGCAAATGAAAGCACACGAAAGCAAACAAAAGCACACGTTGAAAAAACGATGTTATCCTGATTTTATATTTTATAGCCATATTTCATCTCGTCACGTTTCTTGTTTCGTCACGTTTTTCCCATAAATTCACGTCCTTGTATGACAATATCACGTAAAACCTCGTAAAACCCATGATTTTGGGATGTTCCTGGGCGGGGCTACCGGCTAGCTATGTAAGAAGTACCTACTTAGTACCATACCATATTGTATTGTACTTCTACTATTAATTAGTACCTATTATAGTACTAACCAAGGTACTACTTAACTCACAGAAGATCACAGATAGATAGAATAAGGTAAGGCAGGAACCAGGAACTCAAAACGGATCTGTTTCATAAAACGCAAGCCAAGACAGGAGAACGTCCTACTATTATTTTATTTCAATTCCTTTTAACAATATTGTATGGTACTTGCGGTTCATCCAAAACTTCTCTTCACATAAGTAGCTTCACATCAGTTCACATCGTCCCTTCAACCAAAAAAACAAAAATGCGCAACGTAGTCAACATGAACGAAGCCCCCATTGCTGAAATTGCCTTCTGTTCTTCTGGCCCAGATATTGATGACATTAAGAAAAAAATTGCCATCCAAGCCGAAGCCGTACTGACCGGGTTTGAATCGTCCAAGAAGAAAAGGCCTCGACGCGTAAGTGAAAACAATAATGATGAAGAATTGCCAAAGGAAAATGCCCGAGTAATTCGGTCCCAGTTTCATAGCCCGATTGCAACGTTTACCCAGATGCCATGTAAAACATTGAAAATAACGCACAATGTTGTTGAGGAAGCAGAATCAGTTTCTCACGACGACAACAAAAGTAGAAGTGACGGGAGTGGCCTTACCCGAGATATCAAATTGAACTCAGATGCTGAAGAAATTCAAATATCCCACAATGACGTTGTCTTTGGAAGAGGAAAAACGATTGAAAACCTCGTTGGGAACCGACGTTATCAGGTTTGGATAGATTTACATCGCCAGGGATTTTCCGAAGCATCCAATGATGACGAGAAGAAGAAGATAGTCAAGTCTATCATAAACGCAGTTCAAGGATCGACTCCTGCCGGAAGATTCATCTCGTTCGATATCTCATCAGGTCTATGGCAAGAAGTTGGATGCGAAGGTACTACCAACTTAGTGATGGCGGACTTGGTTATCGAAGCAATGTTGCATACTCTGAAATGTTAGATGGGTCCATCCATCGAAAAGTCTTAAATGGATTGGTACTCTTTGTATTGCACCAAACCACCTACCAACACGCACACACTCAGTAGTCGTCGTTGCTGTTGAATGGAAAAGGCAATATGCCTCTCTGATGCATAAATTCCTTTTTTCGAGTGATTTTTTTAGAGAAGTCACGATAGAAAAATCCCCAAGAATTTCAATTCGATATTAGTTCTCTTTGTGAAAGTGATGTGACAAAAGAAGTGAATCACGTTACATCAGGCAAAAGATAGTTTCGTGCCTCGTTTTCCGTAAACATTAAACTGAAGAATATGTTTATTTGAAGTGATATTTAGAGAATAATTGTTTTAAACAACTGTTGACCATTTGGATTTGAGATTTTTCAGTTTCCGGCAACTCCAGAACATCGTTACCCGTTGGTGACTTCATCCTTAGTCGGAATCGTATAAATATTTTCAATGGTGTTGACCTTTATGCACAAGTGCATAGTACCTATGACGAAATAAAATTCCTTTTCGTACTCTCCATTGTGGTTGAAATGTGCCTCGGTATTTTCCTGCACATATTATCTCAATTAGTCATGCTTTTGATGTTGGAAAGACCCTCTCAAGAGAAAAATACCTCTACTTAGGTAATCACTTTTTTTGCCAATGAGAAAATGAATACAGCGTTATAATCAATGCAATTTGATGTAACCATTTGGCATAGATTGGAAACACAATTTCTGCTACGAATGCAGGTACAGCAGGAAAGTAAAATATCAATATCACATTTGAAATGGGCAGTATTGTAACGTGCAGTGAATCGGTATCAGATTGCATGAAAAAGGTATGATGAAGGAATTGAAAGTTATTTACTACCATTTCTAATGAATGTATCGAGATGGTTGAATATTTACTCCAAAACAGAAAGGTCCTAAAGTACATTTTTTAGTTGGCAGGTAAGGGCCTAAATTGCCCCTGAACATTTTACATTTCACTGCAAACTGTCTGCGCACCCCCGAAAATTGAGTTGTGTGTTAATTCTAGCAACGTTTAAGAGCAGTTTTATTTTTTCTTGGAAAAATGTGGATTGTTGATCTTGACAAGTAACAATACACAAATGGTAGAAATTGTTGGCAACTGTTGATTCCTGTATGAGAGATATCACGGGGTGCATGAAAGAAGATATATCATGGAGTGCCTTAGCTTTGTGCATTTGTGCACAACCATTTGAATGACATGAACAGCAGAAGCAGGCCATACCTTAGCACGGGAGATTGTTTGAAGATAATTCATGTGATGTCAGTTAAAGGTAATGTTTGAACCATATTCAACAGACTAGAAATGTACACACCCATCAAATTGTATCTTGCAAGATAAACCCATTTTTTGTTTTTGTTGGGAATGATAATTGGTTTAATTTGTGGTGATCAATGTAACACAGTCCTAACAATGAGGTGATTTCATCTGTTGTGCATCAAAAAACATTGAGGAGCTTGGGTGAAAGAAATGATTATTTATGATCACTATGTAATCATGACAAAGTCTAAGAATTGAAACAATCAAAATAAAATACATGAAATATGCACATCCTTGTCTACAATGTGTCATAGTATTTAATAATACTTTGTTTTAGACCACAGATTTTAGTAGAAAAGGTTCAAGTCCAAGGAGTAAGAGCAAAACAGCTAAGAAAAGAGAGGATATTGAACTGTGTCAACAATTGAGAAGAGAACAGTTTATCTTCAAATGGACATTTGTCAAACTTACGTGAAGACAGGTGCAAAAAAACTGAAACTACCAGAGAGCACTCACATGCTAGACACAAATGAGTTGTCAAGCCACAATTTCATCACCATGATAATTGCATGAAAGACAAGATAACACATGCAATGGAAAAATATTGAAGAGGTTTCAAGTGCATAGAGACAGAGAGTGCAAGAATTTTCAAAAGGGGAAAGTGGGAGATGTAACCATGGTACTGCACAAGCCTACAAAAGCAAGTTGTAGGGGTATATCTTAGCAGTACAGGAACCCAACAAAATGATGCTTGAGAAAGAGCTGTAAAAATTCTACTTAATTTTAATTCCAGTATTAGAGGAGGAACCAAATCATGTAGCATGAGCATAAGTCCTCTCAGTCTCACTCATCAATAAAGGCAGGATACCCTAGCAAGTTACATGAATCAGCTCCTGAGAAGAAGAGTTCTTCTGGAGGCATTAAGTGTAGAGCTGTACATGAGATTCTTCTGGAGCAAGACCAAGAAATGGTTAATTGAGAGTTTGACAAACCTCTGGCCAATGGCAACCTCATGAAATTGATCCTGATGCTACAAATTGAGCAGTATCTGTAGAAAATCCACAGTAAGAAGTATGTAGATCTTGTGATGATAATTTTTTTAGAGAATGCAAGGAGATTGGAGCAAATTATTGCAAAAGTGACCCCAAAATCTGTGACCTAGGATGATGACAGCTCAAGTGTATGGATGGAATTGCACTGAAATACTGACTAGTTGTTGCATGACCCACATTACCTGCAATAAATGCAACAAAACCATCAAATGAGGATTCTAACTTCATTTTTTCCACTGCCATGGCATTTGTTGCCCCCTTTCCGTGTACATTTGGGCTAATTTCAGCAATTCACCACAACACATCACCAACTCAACCACAAACATACCAATTTCAGAGGGAATTGTCCCAGTTGTTTTTCCAGCTACACCAAAATGCCAGTCAAAATACCATGCAGTTGCCATAGTCTTTGTCACAAAATTTCCACCTTTGACCTTCAAACCCAGTATGAGATTGATGATAAAACAGAAATTTTATAGTACATATAGTTGATCCCTATGGAAGATGAGTTAAAAACTCTTCCCAAATTACACCAGTATGAGATTATTCATTAGCCTGGTAAGTCTTTTCAAATAATAAATTTCCTTTATCATCCTGAATAAATGAACTGACTGGTGGATTGCCACCTTGCTGGAAATTGTGTTGTGTCTTGATATGACAAAGGGTTGCCTCCAAAAATGACATCATTTGTTTCTTCAATGCAATTAATAAAGTTGCAAGTTGCCTATTTCATTCTGTTTATGCTATTCAAAAGAAAAGGTTTCTTTCAATTTTTGACAATGATGATACCAGTCAAAGGGTTGGGGGAGAGGGGTGCAAAGCTTGTATCATATCAAGGAATGTACTTGTGATCCTGCTTTAACTTTGACACTGCAACTCAACAATGTACCAAAATGAAAAGGATAGGTGATCTTGTGCTGGAGATGAATAAAAGTACTCTCAACAATAAACCATAAAAATCAAAGCATAGTATTGATTATTTTTGACACATATCATTTGTGTACCAAAGCCATTTTTCTTGACTGAATTTTGCTTTTGAGTTTAAATTTAAAATATGTTAAAATGAAAGATTCCCCATTTAATACTCCAACAAACAGATAATAAACACATCAATTTACAATGATAATTGAAAACTAGGCAGTAACATTGTGTAATAATAAAGATAAATTTTGAATAAATGAGTGTTGAAATGTAATTTGATTAAAATATTTTCATACCAATAACAATTCAATGGAGGTAATTGTCAAACAGTATTATTGTAATACTTTGTCATTTGTCAAGTACTTATCCTTCATGAAAACCTTCCTGTAACAATTCTTTGCATTGAAGATGAAATTCAAATTATCATTTGTGTCTAACTCAATACACAGGTAGTAGCTGAGTTTAAGATATCTTTGGTTTGGATTATTGCATTTGGCTGGGGATAAGTTGTCAACAGTTAAACCCCTGTATTCATCCATATTGTGTTAAGTTTGAAATAAGTTTATTCTGGATTTCTTATTTTAATCCATTTGGCAGATAATAAACACAGCTATTCACCATGAAATTGAATATATTAGTAGGTTTTGACACATGCATGAAATTTTATTTCACATAGTTAGTTTTATGATGTGAATAACCTAAATTTCAATTTTCCAAAAAAGAATTTACATCTGAGTTAGTGAATGTTCTTCTAATATCAATCACCAAGTAGTTACCCTAGACTAAAGCCCATTTCCACCACTGTAAACCATGACTTGTGATTATGTTGATTCATGTAAGGAACTCAACACATCAACTAGCTCAATTTTAGATATCACAGTTCTGTATTTATTTCCTCAGGACCATGAATTTAATTAATCAACAATGCATTCATTGATTTTTTTATTTAATTGCATCCACCCAACACTGACACTATCTACAAACCCAATCTTGATGCAAAAGAAGTGAGTCTGAACTCTTTCTATGGCAATCAAAACCATCCTTTCATTACCTGCATGTATCACAAATTGCCTATTCAAATAATTGTGTATATCAATGGAATCTTGTGTATCTTCATGTTTTTGTTGTATTTACAGCCAATTCATTCATGATCAACAGGCATAACTAGTACTCAAATAATATAGCTAGCAAGTGTGCTAGTATTTGAGTCCCATTATGAGCCTTGCAAAGGCTGCCTAGTTGTTGCTACTAGCTTGCTTTGATGCTCAATAACTTTGCACAGAGTCATTTTTTTATTGAAATTTCAGGGCCTTTTGTTCTTATGTATTCCAACATCTACCCCAAAATTCAGGTTAAAATATTGGGTTTGAATTTTTTGCAATATTTATGCTACCTCCTGATAAAAAAATAGAAAAAATGTCAAACAACAAAAATGTATTGACTGTACCTTCAAATCATGCATGTGTGCCTCACAATCCTCAAATAAGTACACATCAATTATCAGTTAGAAAATATCATGACTTGTGACAGACTTTGCTCTAGCAAAATACATCATATGTTTTATGTAAATGATGGAAGCACACACCAACAATAACCTTCAAAATCAATCACATCTCAAATATAGAAGAAAGAAGACCCAATTGCATCTATAATTGACCTGAAAAAACAAATGTCCACTGCATCTGTGGATGAATTACATCAGGAATGCATCCCATTGCAGAAATTTTTGCAATGATGAAATGACCCATCTTTTTTGAGAGCAAATATTACAGCTACTTCTTCTTGATAGGGTTGATCTGCATTGCATATATTCAACTTAATTCACTATTCACAAAGTTCAAAACATATGTTACATGCAACATATGTTCAATGAATGATAGAAGAGGTCCAATCAAAAGTATATAGAATATTGCTTAACTCCTCATTCTGGAGAAAATTGACTTAGAGGGGGGAATGAAGTTCTGTGAGTACAAGTATCTACCACACACTCATGGGCCATTAGAATGTTTAATTGTGTAACCATTAAGGAAATGCACCTATTATTCAGAAAACCAAAAGTATTAAACTCTCTCAACAATCAGCAATTGATAAACAGATGAACTTAAGTTTCAAAAAGAAATTATGTCAGGAGATCTAATCTGCCATGCATTAAGGACATTGTCAGGTTAATTAGAGCAAAAGGCTGGGATAAGCTTGGGTGCAAGGGATGATTGTTTTTGGTAATTATTTTGTAATCATAAAAAACTCTAAGAATTAAATCAAACAAAACACAAAGACACTCTAATCTATTATGCAACATTAAGAATTGCTTTCAAATTAGGCATAAGTGCAAGTAAGTGCTATACCAAGAATCTTTGGTTAAATGTTTTAATCAAGATCAAGTAATGTGATGTAGTAAATATTCACCATGTGCAAAAATTCACAAACAAAAATGTACTAAAAGTCAATTTATCATTTTTTTACTAATTAAATTACAAGTAGTTGCAATGACACTGTACTTATGATGAAAATTGAACACATAAAAAACTATTTCATTATGAAATTGTTCCTAAAATTTCCACCCCAAACCAATTTATCATCATTAATATAATCAATAATTCTATCATTCATTGTTAGAGACTGACATAGAGGCCAAAAGCAAGCATCCCAGAAAATAAAACATGATGTCCTTCCATCACCTGTCAATAGCTCCTTGTAGTTGACTTTGTCCATCATGTGGGTGAATGGCTAAGAAGAGAATTCAATTTTGACATTTAAACACCAAATTTACAAGAATATCCAAATTTTTATGATCAATTTTTTGTTTTGTAATTTATTTAGTACATGTGCAACAATAAAAATATTATTTTAATTCATTAATTAGTAATTCTCTCTAATTAGGTTGAAAAACAGTTTTGCAATTATTGGAGTGGGGTATTTTTTGATGTCAGATTTGTTACAATCAGACTTTGGTTCTAGATGAGGTTCACATAATTACCCCACTACCAAACTTCAAGTTTTTGAAAAGTATGTTTTCAAAAAATATCCCCCAAATTGGTATGTTAATATTGTTATTTGTGATGTGAATGATATATGAACTGAAGTACTTTTGGGGCAATTGCAGTGATAAAATTGTACACCAAAAAATATTAATACAAGTAATAATAATAAGTATGTAATAGTGCAGTACTTCAAGGTACCTCTGCATACCCTGCTGCAAAATTGCTTAAAATTTCAAAACCCATATTTTTGTAATCATTTCTAAGCCATTCATCCATGTTTTTGGAGCCATTGCTGATTGCCATTGACAATGGCATACTGGGTCCAAAGGAAATGAAAATAAATTTTCTCACTTACAAATTTGTGCACACTACTATATCTACAGATTGACTCAGCCAAATGTGGTTGGAGTTGTTTCTCTGGAAGATAGAACACTTGCCAAAGTGATGGTATCCAGGATGCAGAGCCTCATTTTTTGTGTGGGACTCACAATAATTTGCACAAGTTACCAACAGAATCAAAATAGAATTTTGGCATCATTCTTCCAGTTGCTTCATAAAAGGAAAAACTCATCCCACAACAACTCTAACCTACCACACCAACACCAGCCTTGGTACAACATTCCATCTTTCCCCAGTCAAGTTACATGAAGGCTTATTGTGTGCCATTGAGATCCTGCAGTCAAGTTACCCACTCAATGAAGATATGGTAAATGTAACAACAATTACTAAGTCCAGGGATCCAAGCAATATCCCATGTTAGTGGTAGTGCCATGTCATATTTTTGTAAAAACCATTATCTTCCTAACCTCTAGTGTTCCCTCCTTTCTTTCTTTCAGTTCATGGGTAAGTTTTTGGTATTATTTGGCTGATATGAAGGTGGGCAAGACCACAATTGTATTGAAGATGGTAAAAACTCTGCATTGCTTTTCTTTGCATCTTCCTTTAAATTTTGAAAAGCTTCATCACATTGAGTTTATCTAGAGGACACTACAGAGTTATCTGATTCATCAAAGATCAAAAAGAAAGATGGCTGTTGAGATGGAGGCAACTTCAGAAATAAATGCCACAATGGTAGTTACATGACTTCCCCCAACCATCATTGCAACATCAACATCAGCAGTGTTGGTTGAATCTTGTTCAACATCAACATTATATACTTGTCCTGTCATTCATCAGTGTAATTAAGAACTGGGCTAGGGGGAGGAATTGGCAGGGATTTGGCTTTGGGCCCGAAAAGAGCCTTCTTGGAGGAAGAACATTGTGGATCTCCTTCTTTTTTACCTACCTAAGCTTCCATCCTCTTCATCTCCAGCTTCAAAATGAGAGTTGATGATGATAGTTTCATTTTGAGGGAAATCTAGATAATTTGTATAGAATAATTCTAAACAACTAGTATACAAACAACAATACTAGAGTTCCTTTAACAAACTAAAGTGTCTCTGGTTTGTAGTTGCCGCATCAGAATTCAGGCATCAGATGCAGCAATTTCATATTGGTGTATACAAAATGCAGCTTGGAAAGAAATTTTTGTGTGGAAAAGCAAACAAAATGGGAAATCATTCTGCTGATGTCATCAACAATGGAAATTGCTGGTCCATTTCTCCCCCTCCCCTTCAAGAAAGCAACATCAACAACACATAAAAAGCAACAACAAGCCATCCTTTGCTTTTGATACTGCTTTTGGGTGCCACCAATACATGAACAGTGATGATAAACAGATTTGAATCAATGGTTTGGTGCCATCATTGACATTGGTGGATCACTGCCATTTTTGCCACCCTCCTCCTGTGAATGAAGCAACACCAATGGAATCATCCTCTTCTCTGTCTTGGCTGGTCCTTTCAACCACCAAACAAGCCAACAACATTGATAGCAAGACAATAGCAATAACAACAG
This sequence comes from Thalassiosira livingstoniorum, assembly GCA_036939595.1. Taxonomy (NCBI): domain Eukaryota; phylum Bacillariophyta; class Thalassiosirophyceae; order Thalassiosirales; family Thalassiosiraceae; genus Thalassiosira; species Thalassiosira livingstoniorum. Next base: position 13,794 of record JALLOT010000482.1, read on the forward strand.
CAGCTTTGTTGCCACCACTAGTTTTACATTGTACTAAATGCACCTGGTGGCAACAATTGCCACTGTTGACAGGTATTTGAATTGCAACAGAGCAACAATCCCCCTTCTTTATCTGCCAATGTTACCACCTGTCTGTGGCATCAAAGATAGCCATCACAAAACAATTCATGAACAACATTGAATCATGTTCATATCAAGACAACCAACTGTGACTATCACAATGGCATTCAATGCTTTTGGTAGTTGAAATGGCCAATGACACACAAACCAACAATAGCAGGTCTACAACTGCATTGCCACTGCAAAAAAATTGGCAAGTGTGGCTTCCAAAAATACAACAATTAATCACTGTGAAGGGTAAGTCAACCACTAATTAAAACACCATTATCATCACCAGGACTTCAGTTTGTAACCACCACTGCACAGCAAAATTGGCATCACTCAAAAACCTGACAATCAACAGTAGTGATAAAGTCAGCTGAATTTTTAAATCCCAAAATAAAAATCAACATGATAAGGACATTAAGTTTAGTTTAAGGTTTATATTGAACAAATGGGTTGCGCAGAAATGAAAATCAAATTATTTTTTGAGTAAGTTATAACTTTGATGAAATGAAAGAAGTACAAAAACAACAACAGCAGAAAGTTTATGGTGACTATATACACTGATAATTGATATATTAAAGTATTACTCCAACCAAAGGTGAATTTCCTAGCACTTCTGATAGCAAACAAAATCATTCAATTGTGGGAAAATCAGCTCACTCATGATGGGCAAAACATCCTTTGCATAGAACACTCATTCAAAACATACTGCACTAGATAAAACCACTACTAAAATATACCTCTCATAGAAAAAAATACTACTAGACTTAACAAATTTCAATTTGAAAATTGAATTATAAGGTCTATTGTCCAAAGCACAACTGTGAATTGCATCCACTTTTACATTATCTGGTGGATGGAAGAAATAAGGAATATGGTTGGTTGAGAAAACAAGAGAAAAACTAAGGGGATAAAATTAAATCAAAGTATTTAAACTAAGTGATTCAAACCAACTTAAGCCAGACTAGTGCAAAGTCCTCATTTACATTAAGTGAATAATCAATGCTACCCCAAATGACATTGAAGGGCGTGGTGGCACCAATCCAGAAGCTGACTTTGTCATGCAAGCAGAGCAAGTCAACTGCAAAGCAGTGTATCAGGAAATTTGTTGACAAGAATCTATTAACAGCACAACAACAACACAGTGACTATGGGCTTGCAATTTTTTACAAGAAATAAAACCATGGTTTAACTCTTAGAAGCTAGGTGTAATGAAAGGATTGTTGTTAGGATGCAATGGGTTTCTGTAACACCCCATAAATAGCAATATATGTTGGCAGCAGTTAAGGAGGTATTTGACAAATTGGGATGGATTCTTAGCTTCCAACCCATTAATAAACCTCTTTCAAACACTTTGAATGAAGCATTCACCCCAGCTCTAGCAAAAATTGTGTCTCAATTGCAAGGACTTTTAGAAAGATTTCACTTCTTGGAAGGCAAAAGGTAACAGAAGTTACTAGAAAAGGCATGGAATTGACAATCTTTATTTAAGGCAGCTAGAGCATTTGTGCACCATGAGCAAATTGTTCATGCAATCCGTGATTGCAAGGGAGGAAACAACTTTATTAGGGACTCAAATACTCTTCCCTTTGGGCTCAGAAATATTTGTTGCCTTTATTATGGAGAAGAATATGAAGGTGATGCAACAAATAAGAAAAATAACCTTATGTCAGTGAATTTAACACCAGCTCACCCTGAGCCAAATGGTTTATGTGTAGTGGAGAGCCAGGAAGGAATCAACATTGATGGTGATGCAACAACAAAACAGTTGAAATACAGCTCAGTAAACTTGGAATAATATGACATTGCAAAAATTTTAACATCGGATGATCTGGAATTAGTTGCTGACATCACAGCAATCAACAATTAAGACAAAGAAACAAATTTTCTCTGTTACATTGATGCACTATCTGAGAAGCAACAGCAGTCAAAGTCAGATTAGGATATGGTTTGGATCATATCAAATGCATTCTGGTGTATAAGATGTGTCCTAAGTTTACATAGCATGATAATTTTTCATAGAAGTTGTGCTTTTTTGTACTTTGTTTGATAGAATGTCTTTCAGACAAGAACTATGGTCTACTATATCCTATCTAATAATAATAACATTGTGCACATGATGTTATGCAAAATTAACTAACAATACTGGTTCAATTGCTAATTTCTACCTAATCATTAGGGTACACATGGTTGATGCCTAATAATATTTTACTAGCAGAAGATCTAGGCAATTTACCTCCAGTTGAAGGAAGTAATTATTGAATTTACATCACTTGTAATTTATTTTGAAATGTCTATGGCATTACTAATTTCTGATTTGACTTATTACAATTACATCTGTTTTTTAAATTATAAATGACATGTAACTGCAACTGTAATTTGTAATTGTAACTGTGATTTGAAGCTTTAAATGTAAATTTTTATTTAGGTTTCATTCTGTAAGTTATAAGCATTATTAACTTGCAAAATGTAAATCATATTTGTGTTTTGCACATAATATTTTGTGATATAACAATTCATAACTGAAAAAAGGACCAGTAATTTAATTTTTATTATAAAATTTTTATTCAAATATAAATTAATCTGGATCAAAATTCCAAGCATGTTAAAATACTTGAGTGTTGTCAAAAACATATTGTGCACATAATTCTAAGTGTTTTGCAAACCACATCTCAAATTTGTAGATATCAAAAAAGTGTGAATCAACACATTAATAGGAAATAAATTTAGTTGTAATCGTAATCACTTGTAACACGTCAAAAATCATACCTCAGAATTTTCAAGTATTTCCCTGGTTTAATTTGTCAACTGAAAAAGAAATTTTCAAATTAACTGTGATTTTGTGCTAATTTTCTATAGTATTGTTAAAATGGCTGTATCAAAGTTGAAGTTGTTTTGATTAATGATCAAGTTTTGATTAGTACTTCATTAGGTAGTCACTAAGGTTGTAATTGTATTTACATTCAAAATGTAGTTTCATTTGACTGCAGCTGTTATGATACAGTTAAATTTATAATTAGGAACTGAAATCAAAATTATGAATGAAGAATTGCACATCTTATTTTTTAAACTGTAAGTTGCTATTTTCATCATAATGCCTAGATGAAAATTCTTCCAATTTGCACTAACTATCAATGGCAATGGGGTCTATATATTATTTTGTCTATTTTGAACCATGCATCATGAAGGTGGATGTGGATAAGGTGAGGTTTGACCTTCATAATTAGTGAATCCATGAAGCAAGTACTAACTATTGATGGAGCCAATAAATTATTTTGTTTGTTTTGAATCATGAATCATGAATCATGAAGGTGGAGGTGGATAAGTTGGGGTTTGACCTTTATAGTCAGTGAAGCCATGAAGCAGTACTTTAAGTACAAAAGCAAGGAAATTATTTTATTATTGAATATGGTTTCCATGTTAAAATAATCAATTCAGGAGTAACAATATGAGTTGTCAAGCTCTATTTTTGTCTCATAGCAGTAGAACAATACTATACTTTGATAATGTTGTCAAAGAAGTGGTAGCACATAAAATTACTGATTATAACTATTTTGACCAGTTGTTAGTTCTTGATGTGAACACTATAAGTTTCTTATACTTCTTTGATATATTACAAACAATTTGTAATATCCTTAACAAAAGCTAATCAAAACTCACAAAAAACTAAATTTTCATGTGAATTGGTCAAAACAAAACCTAAACTTACTATTATTCTGCTACTTGATCAAAAAATTAGCAATTACTAGTAATTGCTGCATGTCTTCTAACAAACACTCTTTTTTCAATAACAGAGAAAAATCAATATTTTTTCCTGAAAAAATTTCAAACTTCATTTTATATATTTGTCTAACAAAATCCATAGGTTGAATTAAAAAAAATTGGTTTGAAAATTTAAGAGTTTTACTAATTTCTCTGCTAACTGGGCCAAGAGTTAGTGAGGACCAAGGCCATCAATTGACAGAGAGGAGCCATGATGACAACCATCACAAATGGCAGCCACACTGATGGATATCAAAACTAAGGTTTTGACTTCACAATAATTGCCTGAAGGAAGTCATAGTCATCGATCTACAATGATTATAGCCACACTTATGTTTGCAGCCAGTTGAGATTTCCAATGCATCAACTTGAACAACCACAGGTGGGGGCAATTGGTTTATCTTGTAAATACAAGTGATAAGATTAAAAATCTGATGTATGCAATAATGCAGTTTGTAATCAAGCACAACATTCAACAGAGATGGATTAAGTTTATTTTTTTAAAGAAGGTAAAGCTAATTGAAAAAACTGAAGTGGTTGTGCACATCTAAGGAACAATGAAACACATGAAGATATTGCTGTTTGAATTTATTATCAATATAAAAAGGAATTGAATAATATGTAGCAATCAGCAGGAAAAGGATTTAGAATTGCATATAACAGTTATAATAAAAAATCTTCAAAAATAGGCAGTTTAAATCTTAATACAAAGATGATTAAATTATTTGTAACTTACAAAATATTGTAATCTTTAGAGCTTATATTAAACAGTAATAATTTCAAATGAAGAAAGTGCTGTTTCAAACTTATTATTAATACTTTCATTTTTAGTATGATTGCTCAAATATTATCAAATAATATTATTGTAAAGCTTTTTTGAATGGTTACATCATAACTTTATCTTACCCTAATCAGGTCATTCTCATTAATGAGTGTAAACCATTTAGCTATTTCATTCCAAATACACATAGACCCAATATCATGATTTCTGTTTTAACAAAAAGTGTAACCATATGTGCAGTAGAAATGCTTATATCATTTTTGTAAGAGAAAGTGGTAGCTTCAATACTACTTTTAATTGTGATAACTACTTGTAAATAATTATCATTTTGAGTTTCATTCCTTGTTCTCAATGCTACAAAAATATATCTTCTAAATATTTTACTTGTTGCATGTTTAATATATTATTTTATTTTTTGATCTTCAGCAATATATTGGTTTGAAGTGGTAAATTTTTATAGATAAAATTTTATAAACATATGTTACCATTGCTGTATATCAAATTGTTAGATTTAGGTACATTGAATTATTTTAGTTCAGCTGTTAATAGGAGTTTACTTTGGATTGTCAGCTGTAAATTTGACTATGGTTTAGAACACTTTTATAGAAATGCTGATCGAATGGTAGGTAGCAATTTCACTGTTTTGGAAGCTTCAATTCCATTTTTGATTGTGATTGTGACTTGTGATTACTATGTTTCTGGTATTTAAAACTTTAATTTCAACTGAAAACTCAATTTTCCATTGTTTCAATCATGGCTTCTAAATACACAGCTCATGTTTTGTTTTTGTTATATGCAAGCTTTGTTTTTATATATCAATTACTACATTCTCTTAAACTGTATACAATTTACAAGTTTCATTGAAGTTGAAGTTGAAGTTACAATTTGGTTGTCCACTTTTACTTGATTTGTACTACCAACAACGTCCATTGCTACCATTTTCATTACAGCTTGACAATAAGCATGCAGTATTATTTAGAATTAAATTAATACTTATCTTTTCTTGCCAATGTGATACCTGCAGGCTGCAGGATTATCCTAGCCAAGATATCTCATTTACACATATATTGGAGTTACAGGCATGACAAGTATATGTTTGAGTATGCCAGGAACAGTTATTATATCTCATCTCTAAGGACAATTTTTCATGTTTTTTGGTCAAAGTTTCGATTTTTTTAGAGAATTTGCATAACTTACATACAAAAATGTCCAATAAGACAAATTGAGGTCACAGCAAATTCATGACCAGCTTATTGAGAGCAAAAATTGAGCAAAATCAATCATACTAAGTTCCCTGAAACCATACAGATGAGATGATTGGTGCTTTTTGGCTAAGGTGACCTTACATGCATCCAATGGGGAAAAGTCTAAAACCAAGGCTGATGATGTGGACGATAGCCCCAATAACGGGCCCCAATAACTCAGACCCAATTGTGTCGCGAAAAAATTTTGTACATATTTTGATACCTTTCTATTTTTTACATAATTAAAAT
>JALLOT010000483.1:0-19880 GCA_036939595.1 Thalassiosira livingstoniorum
TCAGCATTTAAAAAGCTAAATGTCACAGATATTACGTGATCCATGACTCTTGCAGGACCAATGTTATTTGGTGTGTGTTGATTACGTGGGATTATTAAAAAATCAACATTCTGGACAGAACTTCGAACTTCGACCATGGACCATGCCGTTGTGTCAACAACTGACGGGACTCTCAGCCTTGCTGACAAACCCAAATCCTCTTCCATCACCCTCATCCAATGGAACATTCTCGCAGATGGACTTGCATTCGACGGATTCCTGCCAAAAACAAATGGCTACACATCCATTGAAGGCGAGTACTTTGAAACGAAAGAGTACATGGAAAAACTACAACGTGCCAAACTCCAAGACGCTGAGCACAAATGTTACAATGGAGGGATGCATGCTGGGGGGGGAAGAGTGTCGGCGCTGAGACAATTTCAGGAATCCTTCCAAACTAAAGAAGCCAAAGAACTAGAAACGCAAGTCCTCAGCTGGGAGAATCGTTTCCCTAAAATGATTCAACTCATTCGAAGTGCCGAGCCCGATATTCTGGCCTTTCAAGAAATGGATCATTTGAAAGAGTTTCAAGAAGTTTTAGGACAGGAAGGGTATTGCTGTTCATTTCTTGAAAGATACAATGAGAATGGCGATCAAAATGATTGTCAAAATTATGCCAAGTATGAACCTTTTGAGGAGGATGAACTTACTCGAACTAACTATTTGGAAAAATTGGCGCAGAAGCGAGTTGCCTTTGCTCCCAAGTCCTACTCTAACTCACGGTCAATACGCAAAGAACGATGCGACAATCCTTCCTCTTCAAGGAACATTGGTGACATTGATGATGATGGGGTAGCCATCTTTTGGAAAATGGATCGATTTCAACTTGCTGAATTAGGATTTTTGCAACATCCAGGAAGTAAACGATCTGAGGGGACGGTAGCAGCCGTTCTCTATGATGCACGCACCAATCAACATGTGAATGTGTTTTGTACTCATTTGCCTTCGGGGAAGTCATCGTTGAAAGAAATACATCGCTTGAATCTTTTAATGGGCGTGCAAAGTTTACATCGACCGGACCTAAAATTGAAGAATACAATGGATTGGGTAGCAATATCATCGCAACGAATATCCAAAACCCTCGACAGAGATGCAATTGTTGAGCAAAACGAAGGAGGCATCTTTGGATTCATTCAGAACTATCGAACGAAATACCCCAGTGCCCTGCAAATATTTGGCCTCGATGCCAATTCGGATCCTGGAATGGAGATGGTGTTTCATAATCATAGGAATACCAATGTCTATCATCTGTGCACAGATATGCTTCTAGGAATGCGGAGTCTCTGGAGTGAGTCAATCATAATAGAAGATGACAAAGTATATGAATCGAAAGAAGGTCAGCGAGGTAAACGAGTGGTGAGCGTTAACAAAATGCGTGGACCGTTGTCAAAACAAGAATCAAAAATTGGAGAGCATGCATTTGAATTGATTGATCATGTATATACCAATGGACAGAGTACCATCGTGAATTCTTTGGCAGCATCACCATCTTTGGGGGAGATGAAGGGCGCTAAGTTCGAGTGTGCACCAAAGATGTATGATAGTCAAAGCGATGCAATTGGTGATTTGATTCCAAATCTTGCTATGCCAAGTGACCATTATCCTATTGTGGTCAAAATTGAATGGCCCGGTGCTTCATAGGGCACATAGGTTGTGGCTGCCCAAGTCATGACGATTGTTTACACTTTCATGTTCGGCCTTCAGAAATTTCACAAATGGCAACAATATTTTGATTTTGAACCGAAGGTTATCATATCATCAAACATTCAAAATGGCATTAGGTCCTTTTGAAATGAACATTAGGCCATTGGGCATCATTCATCAGAGTCCATCACTAACTTTCAATCAGTTTCCTTCTAGCAAAAAGTAAAATGAAGGCTAAGAAAAATTTATTTTCATGGTTCAAAGTTTTGCTACAACCCAGCCTTGGGCAATTGTTTATGTACCAAGAAAATAGAAAAATCAATAAAATACACATTACCTTTTCAAGCATTGATTCTTTGCATTTCCAATAGATGATTCATGTAAAAGTCATTACCCATGTGGATTAAAAAGTGTAACATTGTGAACAATATTTGGGTGTAACTGCTTTTTTCATTACATGACAAACACATATTAATCCTTGCTTAATCAATCTTCTTTGGAATTATTGATACTCTATCCATTACAGCCCCTTGCAATTTTAGAAATGAAATTCTGAATTTGATAATTAAAGTCAATCTTTTGAGAATTTGATCATCTCATTCTATAGTAATACATTTCTTGTGGATTCAGTCAAAAAATAAAAGTAATGAATGGATCTTTGTCTTTGTCATTGAAGTGGGTGCTATTGTAAAATTATACGTTTTCAATGATTTAGTTGTATGGGATGTGAGACATTTGTATCCCATTAATATAACATTGAAATTATGCTACCACATTTAACATATTATGGAGATACAAAGAGAATAGAAATCAAAATTAATGCTTAAAACCAATCATTCCAATTAATGATTAATAAAGTGTAATAAGCTTTATGCTCTGTGCACCCCATTGGGAAAAAATCAAGAGGGATGATATTTGATGGTCATATTTATGTGTTTTTAATGTGGGTATAATTGAGGCAGTGGTTGCAAAGAGAAACTAATGACCCCCCATCTAAAATGAATGTATTTCAAAGGAACATATTTTTCTGTGAACAACAATAAGATTAACCTCATGAACATGAACTCAAAAAATGAAATGCAGTCACATAAATGTGGAAGTGACGTTGAAAAATTGATTCCATGACATGATATTTTCATTATTTTTCAATTTTACATCATGTATTACTTTACAAAGGTAATATATTCACAATTATGAACATAAAAAATGTGTCTGATAAAGGTTTATTAATAGACTAAGCAAAAAAGTAAGTGAATTGAGTGGCTCAATAATTAGTAGTCACTCTACTCAGCCATTCAAGCCACAAATTATGGGTGCCTTGTGATGGCTGGTGGACAAAAAAGATTCAGGAGTGAAACCCATCTTTGCAAGGAGCATTTGTCAATGCCTTTGGGCAAAACTCAACTTTTAACCACAAGGGAAAAGGCACACAGTGCTTGTGATAGCAAGCAGCTGTGTGCTGGGATCAGATGTGTCATTGAGGGTACAATGAATGCAGTGTGGTCTAAGTGAAAGGGCTCAGACAGGAGGGTAAATGGTGATTTAACTTCGGTGCCTCCACAGGCTGTAGAACATCAACATAAACTGTCCACCCCTTCAGAAAAACTAAACTGCATCAACACTCCTCCATCAGCTCAGCAAGGAGGATGGCAAAGCTAAAGTATTTGTCGTTGGCTGCAAACAGAGTGGCACAGAGGTGGAACTGAAAAGGGAGAAGAGCACACATAGACTATTAGGAGGAGACTGATTTGGAGCAGCAAATCTTCTATGATCAACTCCAAGAGGGGTGGATTCCTGACAAATGAGCGGCTTGCTTTGGTCAACATTCTAAACTGTATTGAAACAATTTGGGAAGTGTGCCATTATTGAGGGTCAAATAATTGATTTGCTTTCAAATGCTATTTTCAACAGCTTTAGAATCTTTTGTGGGTGTCAAGTGGTAAACTTTGTGAGGTTATATGGATATGGGTCAAAGAGGGCCAGTGTCAACTGTACCTCATAGCATTGTAAACTTATATTGTCACTTGTCCCACTCCCCAAACAAATTTTGGAGGAAGTGGAATCCACATGATATGCTGATGATTTGGTTTTTAACAGGACAGGTGAATTGTAATGCAAGGGAATTGGAATGGTGGCTGGAAGAAGGCTTTATTTTGTATATTTTTGACAAGGCATGGTACATCTGTCACAAAAGTGACAAGGAGGGTGCAAGGAGGGAGCTTAAATCTTCCCACTCATGCATAAAACCAATCAACACTAAGTTCATCAAAGAATCCCAAACAAATGTTGTCCCACATTTAACATTGAATTGTGCTGCTGTTGTTATTGTCAACCTTTTTGTTGATACTAAAATATGCCAAATGTAGATGTAGACATCATATTCTCATCAATAAAGGTAGAGCTTTGAACTCTAGTGTTGTTTTCTATTATCTCTTTATTCAGCTACATGAATAGTCCCAATATAACCCTTTTTTGGTGGAAGTGATGAATGGTTGGAAATCAGCTGATAAGTGTGTGGTTCATGCATTTGTCTTCTTTTATTTTGTTGTTTGTTAGTAGTTTTGGGATTTGATTTTTAGGGGTGACAAATTTTCCAATGATGGTATCATATTGGTGATTCTTGATGGGGTGAACAAACTGTGCTCCAATATTGCCATCATGATTATTGGAATCTACTGTGAAAAAACTTGTCCATAATTGAATCTTCCAAGTATTGAAATACATTCATAAAGAATCTTACTACACATATGGTCCACTTGATTGATACTGGTGTGGGTTCTTGGTTCACAAAATATGGGCAAAGATGAAAAGATGCCTAGTTTCCCTCATACATGCACATCTTGTTGGTGTGGAGGTATAGTATTTAGATTGATTTTTATCTCATTTATTTTTCATCAGAATAAGTCATGCATGCTAAAGATTCACTAAAGAAATTGTGACTGTGTTGGAGATGAACCTTTACTTAGCTGTATAGGTAAAATCTGTTTGAGATCTAGAGCACCAAACAAGCAGCTAAGCACATACTAGATAATCCTAGGACTTAAAAGATAGAAGATAGAATGACTGGTAATTGGTAAGCAGCTTGATTCTTATTTAGTGTTGACTTGGTTAAGTAACTATCTACCAACCCAGGTACATGTTAATCCTATAGATAATATAAACTATTAGTCTCTCTGTTATCTGTCTCCATATTTCATTTGTATCCATTATGGTGAAAGCCACATTTAGAAAAACAACATCAGTGGTCAATTTTGTTGATCCACAGTAAAGAGAAATTTATTCTATCGATGTTATGAAATAATTGTAATTGGATAGTTTTCATGGCAGCAAAATGCATATGATTGTCTAAGCAACAAAGGATTCATAATTTTCACCAGACACAACAATAGGTACACAACAGATCAATAGCCAATGCTTTCTTTGTTTTGTTATGTGTGATGGAGTTTTTGTATTTATTTAATATCCTTATCATTCATGACAACCATGGATGGTAGTGAATATGGCTATTACAAAATAGTATCAGTATTAGTAGTGGCAGTATCTATCTACCATAACTAGATAATACTAGTATTAGATAGATAAGTGTTTTAATTTATCCTATGATTGCCATTATGATATTACCTTGCATTTACGATTCAAAGGCAAACAATGTGTACCATTTTTTGTATTGGACCATAGTTTGTATTTAGGTCTACAGAAATGTGGGATGCATTCTAAATTCTGCTAACTTGTTTGCAAAGGAGCATCTATGTGAATTTTATGAATACTGATACTGTAGAATGATGCTGAAAATAGTATTAGTATAACCTTTTATGGTAGAATTCACAAAGAAAGTGATTAAATTTTAAGTGGAATCTACACTCATTTATTATAAATAATATATTCATAAGTTCCCAAAATCATTTTCAGAAACTGATTTTAAAATTGAGTTTGAAATAAATTTTACAGGTGAACAGAAGCAACAAGTTCAATGTGGGTAAGACCTGATTTAAAATGAGGATCAATGACCTGCAACTGAACACCATCATAAACACACACACTATGATCTTCAATGAGCTCACACACCAAAATGAGGAGTTTTCCAAAATGAACAGGAACAGACCATGATGCAGAGGAATATTCTCCAGTCAAATTGATCATCAATCAATTTAATGATTGCATTGGTTGATCACACTATACCTGTATTGGGGATTGTGGGTTCAAACCTGCCACTATGGACTCCTTGTGGGAGTTTATACATACCTTCCACCCTAGAAACTCATGCAAGGCAATGCATGCAGTCTCAATTCATGCAATTCAGTGGCAAATTGTTGGGTGATATGGTATTTAATGTAATCTGAACCACAAAAATGATGTACTACTCTCAATGGCTGATTCTTTGAGTGAAATACTGTTGGTAGAAAGAACTTGAATCCATTTTGTCATCTGAATTTGTTCAGTCACAAATTTCTCCACAATGTCCTAGCATATTACTAGTATGCATGAAACAATATATTTTTAAAAGTCAAAATTATTTTTTTAGGATTTAAAACTTAAAAAGGAAAATGCTCATTAAGATCTATTCAAAAATTCAAAAAAAGAGAACCAAGGCACATCATCACACAATTTTATACCAAAATATGCTTATATGTGAGAATCACTTCAATGGACATCAAATATAATATGTACAGTACCCTATATATAGTAGGGGTAGCATGTAATTTCTTTGAATCTACTAATGATTAGTTGGTGATGAACTGATTATGGTCAAGGGAACAGGACATGAAATTTTTCTAAAACCTATTATACTCTGTCATATTTTGATTTTTTAAGACATTCTTCTACAATTATATTCTACTTGACAAGAGATTTCCAAAAATTCATTAAAAAGTATCAAAGCTCAAATAATGACCAGGAAATACTTTTCCCTATTTTTGCATGTTGAGCCCCTATCAGGTTCTTCCTACTTGTGACTTGTACTTGGGGCTGATGAGTTGGATTTATTTCATGGGGGATATTTGTAAGTGCATATGCTTGGCTTTGGTGGGGAACTGACATGTGAAAATGGAGCCTGGTTTCATACAGTGCAATCTACCTAGGACTGGCTAGTTAGTAGCTCTGTAGTCTTGCCTCTATAGGCCCATTATGGTGTACTTTAAGACTTCAATTTCAATTTCAATTAATTATTTTTATGGTGGCATTGGCTAGGAAAACACAAGGACATCTCACTTGACAAATTAATGTCAATATGTCAAAGTAAGGACAAAATGGTTTGCATCTAATTCAAACCCATCTTACTCCTACCAGAGCTGTTATTGTCAACCAGGATTATCAAGTAGTACACTTGATGAAACTGATGTAATGACATTATTTAAGTACCATATCATAGCATAATAAAAACAAGGTTTTTGCAATTATAATAAAAATTTTAGTTATATAAGCTCATTTGATGTAAAAACTTATGTTAGTGGACTAAGAAGATGGCCATATATATTATTAAATAGATTTCATGGCAGACATGACCATAATTAACCAATCAATAGCTGATCACTAATATATTATGTATTTTTGAAACCAAACTGGTACACTGTTGTTTATGTGCCCTTGATTGCTTTGACATGACCAAAAATAATAAATAATTGTTGTGACTAAAAACAAGATTGAAAGAGTACTTTCATCCAACTTCTCTCAAATAAATGCTACAGTGATTGGTACTGCTTGCTCCTGTCATGGTGCTGTGACTTATTCACCATTTGCCTGTCCTTGACTCCAAAGAATTGAGGTATTTTGTGCCATCACAATAATTTATGACTTTTGGTTAAAGTGGATCTGCTCCAGTGTGTTTTTTAACCACACCACATTGATATTTCGCCAATTTATTCAACAATTTTAAAAATCTGATGGTATCCTGCCCATAGTGGTAATTTTCTAGGTCAATATGTCAATATTATTGGACGAATTTGCAAATTATAGATGATAGAGCATAATATTGGTTGCCCTATTCTCTGAACTTTCTGAAAATATTTTATTTTTAATTTATGCCTACTCTCAAACAAATTGGGTTTGATATCTTTTTTCACCCAAAAATATACTTATTCATGGCTTGATGGTCAAAAGTTCTTACAGTAAATCTCAAGCACTTTTCAGACTCTAGACAAGCTGTGTCACTCTATATTATTTAAATCAGTTTTGGCATTATTGCTTAAAATTTTAGATTTTTCTATTTCAATAATATGTAATAATTACCATTACCATGAACACTGAGTCTGCAAATTTCAACAAAGCAAACAATTACTCAGTAGTATTTTGTGACATATGGTAAATAGTAATTTTTTTTTGAATTCTTGAAGTTTCAATAATCTAGTATTAGTATGGTAATGATGTTCCACATATCATGTATATTAAACATTTTAGTATTTTGCAGGAATTGCAAAGTATGACAACCTAAAAAAGTCACAATCCCTTGTTTGTTCTATTTTCACAGGCACACATAAAAGTATGGAGTGTTTCTAAAAACTATTTGATGATTCTTCTAACCACCTAAAACTAAACTGTAGTATTTTTTCAATTACACCCATTTTTTTGAGAAAACTAGTATTATCTTAAGTAGACCAAGCTCTATCTTTGTGTGCCTCACTTTCAGTTTAAGCTTGCAGACAGACAATAACTTTTGCTTCTACTCTACAATGTGCACCAATATTATATCAATCTGCAACAAAATATTTTCTAGAAAATATTGTATCATAGTAGTTCTTCAAACAGATTTGACATTTTTATTTTTTTATCTGTCTATGCTACTCCTTTTACTTACTGTCTTTTAGCTGCATTTAGCTCCTTTTTATCACCTCTATTTGTGACAGATTTAAATAGAATTCGCTAAATTCTTCGAATTGTTCTCGCTCTCTAGAGAGGTCCTTCCAGAGCGAGAATTCCCGTTGCGTATGATAAATAAATAATACTCCTACCTACATAGGTACTACACATAGTAGAATAGTGTTTAGTATGTACTCCAATTGGTATTGATTGTACATACGTACATGTTCATACCTACATTTGTACTGTGTAGAATTTACTGGTAATCCTCGGAACAAATTTTAAAATTCAAAATGAAATTCAAAAACTGTGGTCTTTCTCGCATCCTGTCAAGATTCATCACCTTTCATCAGACACTTTTGCACAAAACTGCCAACGCCCAAACACCACCACCAACCACAACCGAAACATCGGACAGAGGAAGACAGGCAGAGGGCATGCAGTCGCCACAGGAGTCGCAAGTCGCAAATGGCCATGAATTGATTCATTGAACACAATATCATCATGGTCCGCCAACCGCCAACTGCCTCCTTAGTAGTTTCATCGTCATCGATTTTGCCACGTGATTTGTGACTTGTTGCTGGTTTCATCCGGATGCTTCATCCTTCATCCATTTGACTCTTTCTCAATTGACATCGCATGAAACTTAAACGTCGAAACACATTTTTTATCAACCAAAAACAATGGTTACGAACCACCTTACCAATGAATCCAATGCAATGGATGGGTTGAATGGATCCAATGTCAAGAATGGAACCCACGACGAAAACAATGCGAAACTCACTCGATTTCGTCAATTGATGGCGGAAAAGAAACTTTCGAAAACATCCTCCTCCCCTCCAACATCTTCGTCGTCTTCACCTGCCACTCAATCATCTTCGAATCGAAAGGACGAATCAACCAATGCTGGGAATAATAACGCCAATAATGGGAACAATGCTCGTTCGTGGCCTCTTGAGAGCAAAAACGATGGGAATGTTGGAAACGCAAGGAGTGACAGAAACGTGGCGTCATTGTCACCCTCGAATAGCCAGAATACTAACATTAATGTAAACGGATGGAAAAGGGTGTCGATGGATTTGAACGAGGAGATGGAGAAAGAGTTCCATCAATCGAATGAGAGCAAGGATGAAGGTTCCGGTGCCAATGGCAGTGTTGTTGGCAAGAAGGGTGCAAGTGTCAAAAATGACGATGGGGCGAGTGCGACTCAACCGAAATTGTTCCGTTCGGAAACTGAAAATGCATCAACGCATAGACATCCAACACACTCGACAAAGCAACCATCTCAAAATAATAGCACGAACAACACCATCGGTAACAACGAGGATCGCCATCCAAATTTGGGACCAATGCGACAGATCACGAAAAAGCGCCAGGAGCAAAGGACTGGGGCCAAATTACAACATGGTAAGCAAGGGTCAAAACTGGGCCTGCAATATTCAAAGAAGAATGGCGATTTGGAGGAGAAACGGCAATCTCAAAATCACAATGCTGCTGAAACGAACATCGTCGAAGATGGCAATGATATCGAAATCAGAAAGATCGAGGATAATTTTAAAGGAGAAGAATCAACTTCGGTTGATGTCATTAAGTTGGTCGATGCCTTTGAAAGGATCGACTATTCTGCTGATCAAGCCAACGATGAAACCAATTCAATGGACGAACGGGATATATCTGCTTGGTCCACGACGGGAAATCACCTCAACGAAACTATTTTTGAAAATGGTTCCGTTGTCTCTCCTTCCAAAGTTGGAATCGACACGGAATCATTTCTTTGTGACTTAACGCCGCATCCATTTGAGGTTGATCGTGGCGATGGTGGTACTCAAGAGAAGTGTAGTGCATCGGAGGTCCTTTCATTTTTGGGAAGCATTGGCAAGGGAAAGATTACTTTTGAAGAGATTGAGTATTGTAGTGGCATGCAGCAGAATGGGAGTCAGGTTGCATTTTCCCCTGTTGACGAAGCAGAAAAGAATCTTTCCGCTAGTGCAGAAAAAGTGAAAAGGATTGAGGATTACATGATGAGTAGAGCAGATGGATTGCTATCCCCCGTTCCTAAGCGAGACGAAGACCGCGTTGGACAGATTGAGAAGGAGGTCAAGTGGGACCTTGCTGACGAGGCAGAAACCCGTGAACACAGTTTAATGACACCTTCCAAAGGAGATAACAGAGTTCACGAAAGTATGGAGGTCAACGTGGACAATACCATGAATGAGAGTCATCTCATAAGTGATGATGAGGCATCAATTGCAGAACAAAGTTTTGGGTCTCCTGCTGCACTAAAAACTGAAACTTCCTACAAAGGACAACACACCTCTTTGCCTCTCGATGAAAGTAGTGACTGTCACATTGAAATCCTCGGTATTGTGACAAGAAAAGACAAATCTTCCAGTAACAATTCTACAAACAAAAATAGTTCAAAAAAGAGATCTCCAACAACAGCATCACTAATGGAAAGAAACAAAACACTTGTCAAAGAAGTACGCTTTGCAGACCAGACGTGCGTGGAACTCTCTCAAAAGAACGTATTCTACAAAAACGAAATATGCAGGTACAAGCGCGACCTTACAACAGCAAACCAAGAAATTACAGATATGAGATCCAACTACGAAACTATGCTGCAGGAAAATGCGAAGCTGAAGGCATTGGTTCAAATGCACCAGGATCAGAAGAATGAAGCAGATTTGCAGATTCAAACACTTCGATCTCAAAATGTACATTCAGAGGAAGTCCATCGATCAAACATCAATCAATGGGAGCAAACCTACCAAACTCATCTCTCCAACTCGGAAAATCAAATAAAATGTCTCAACGAACGATTGGAACAGAGCCTTGCCACAAACTCATCCTTGCAATCAAAATTGGATAAGTGGGAATCTAAATTTCATCATCAGGACGCCTCCTCTCAAGAATTGATTCTAACACTCAAGGAACGCATTTCTGAACGAGATGCTTCCGTGGCAAAGGCCGACTCTACCATTCGTGCCATGCAAGCAAGAATGGACGATTTACAAGGGCTGTGCGATCAACGACACGAGGATTTACAGCGGGAGCGACAAGAGAGGGACATGGTTGAGCACGATAGAGATTCATTGCAGTTCCAGTGCGATGATCTTCATCATCAGCTAATGGAGTTTGTGCAGTCATCGGACTCACCGGGCGATGTTTTGATGTTAGAGGATGGGAATGGTGGGAAGCGAGATGCTGCGATCGAGTTAAAGATCACTCCTGTCAAAGAACTTTCTTCCAATGCTGACGCCCATCTTCGTACACCCACATCCAATCTTCTGGCACGCACCCTACGCTCCGAGCTGAAAAGACGCCATGAGGCAAGCGAACGTCTTGGAGAGACACAGCTAGAGCTAAGCAAACTCCAGAGGGAAATATCAGATGTCAAAATGGATTTGGAGGAATCCAAAGCAGACAACGCCCTCCTCGAGGAGGATTTAGAGGAGAAGTCCGTGCTGGCTTCGGATCTGAAAGAGACTATGAATTCCAAGGATGATTTGATTTCTCAGCTGGAAAGTCAAGTTCAAATTTTACGACTTAATCAAGAAGAAGCGAATAATGATCTTCGGACTGAGCTGGAGGAGAAAAATATGGTCATTGATAAACTTGAACATTCCATGAGCTCCAAAACTCAACGAATTTCAGAGTTACAGGAGGAAATGGAGGAGAAACATGCACTCAAGGAGAAAGAACTTGAGGCGAAGTGCGCTCTTGTAACTGAACTCAAAGCAAGTCTAAACTCCAAAAAAGAACGAATTTCCCTTCTCGAGAAAGAAATTGACGCATTATCCAAGGACAGGGCTCATGATGACAATGCTCTTTACGCCAAGCTCGAAGAGAAGTGTGCATACATTGAAGAACTCGAAGATTTTATCGATTCAAAAGATAAGCAGATTTCAGAGCTAGAGGACGAAATTTCGGACATGCATCATAGTCACGACGCTTCTGGCAGAACTGCACAGGATACGATTGAAAAGCTTCAAGACAATTTGATAGTTTGTCAGGAAGCTCTCGAAACCACGGAAGATGAACTCGCCCGTGCAAGGGAACAGCTGATTGAGGCCGAAGATCAGTTGGAGCAAATGCATCTGAAGGATACGAAGTCGGAGGAAGATATGTTGAAAACGAATGAGAAAATGGAAAGCTACGAGTTGAATTTAAATGAAATGAGTGGAGAACTTGAGAGGACCAAAGAACAACTCACAGTGTCCAATAGAGAACTAAAAAGTACCAAAGAGCTGAACCGATGCCTATCACGTAAAATAGGAGCCCAGATCTGCGAGTTGGATTCAACAAAAGAAAAGCTATCTGAAAGTGTGAAACAGAATGCTCATGCGAAGAAGAAGCTCACCTATTCTATTGATAAAATACTTCAGTCGTTTGAAGCTTCCGAGGATGAAGCAAAAGGAAAATTGGAGGAGTACGACGAAAGAATTTCACAGCTTTCAGGAGCAATTCGATTTATCCGGAAGTGCATGTTGGAGAGTCCTACTTCAGATGAATCAGATGTAGATGGGAACGAATCAAGATCATCATCGTCTTCATCGTCCTCAAGTGGTTCCCAAGAGTCTGAAAAAGAGAGTTATGAGAAAGCGAGCTATTTGAATGCTGAAGACGAAAGCACTGATGAGACTGGAATTGGATCCGACATCGATGGAGAGGCCACGTTTGATTCGACTCATGATGTCAAGCGAGAGATAAAGTTTTTCGAAATCTCTTCACCTTCGCACGGAAATGCTCAAGGAAGTGTGGATCCCAATCATCAGAACAATTTAATCCATCTCCACGACGAAATTTTGAGTGTCAACGAAAGACTTGCTACAGTGGAGAAAGAAAGGGACGATGCAGAAGATAAATTCCACGAAGCCATTCGCTATCTCCAGGCATTTCGCGATGAAATCATCAAGCAAGAAGGGTCTTTTGAACAAGAGAAGATGAAAATTGTCAAAGAATGCGAATCCCTGCAAAAGAAACTACTTGATGTGACACATAAAATGGAAAACTACAAAGAAATGAGTGAAGAATTTGCTGAGAAATCGAATTCTGCATCAGTGCTGTCAAAGGATAACGAAGGCCTCCGTTTTGAGTTAAACTCTCTTCGGCTACTCCTCGAGAATGAGACTTCTCTTTTGAAGGCAGCCAAATCTGATGCAAAGGGCTATCTTGACGATGCAAAGGCTGCAAAATCTGCATTTGATTGCCTGCAAATCGAATATCATGCCAAGATGGAAGAGGTTGCAAGCCTTGAAAAAGATGTTGCAGATTTACAGGATGATGTCCTTCTGAAAGAAGAACTGCTAAGGGAATGTCAACAAACTTTATCTACCGTGGAACGAGAAAAGAATAAGATGGAAAACGCTCTTCAAGATTTGAAGTCTACTTTGTCAGAAGTAAAGCTAGAGTGCCAGAGTGTCAAAACACAACTGAACGATACCACCAGCACGTTAGTGATGAAAGATGACATGATAAAGTTGAGGGACGATGAGAACAAAAGGAAGGAAGTAGAATTGCGAGAGCTGGACATGCTTTTTAGGAGGAAGGAGGATGAACTAAGGTCAGTTCAACACGAATTGATTGAGGCAAGAGCACAACATGTCGAATCACTTGACCTAGAACAAGAGTTAAGACAGGGAATTGAGAAAGCTCAAGCTTCTCTCTCCTCAAAAGAGGAATTAGCAACTTCTTTGACAAGAGAAACTCGCCAATTAAAAAATGAAATTGCTAGGCTCAAGTGTGATGCACTCGAAAAAGACGAGAAATATCATTCGTCTCTCCTCGACAAAGATAGAAGGATAGAAATGCTCGACAAAGCTTGTAAAGACCGCCAAGCGTTGTTCGACGAGCAGCTTTCGAGTGCAGAGAAACAGCGTGATGCCATTACAACTGATTTGGAAGGAATGATAGACAAGCTCAAAACAGAGATTCAGTCAATCAATGAAGCACATCGAGAATCTGGAGAGAGAGCAAAGTCAATAATTTCATCAAAACAGACTCATATCGATGCACTCAAAGAGGAACTTCGCAATCAAAATGAATCACAAAAGCATCTTGAAGAAGACATCATTGAACAATACGAAAAAATTGACGAACTTCAGAAAAAAGTCGACGAGGAGTCACAAAACTCCGAGCAATTGAAACAGGAGAGCAAACGCATTGCCAATGAACTTGAAATAGCCCAAAAGAAGCTCAGTGAAACACAACAAGAGCTCCAGTCCCAAGAATTGGAAATTGAACGGATGAAAACAAGGCATCAGGATGATGAATCCACCATGAATGCAGAGATACAAAAAATGTCATCCGAAAGAGAGGAACTGCTGGCCCAAATCAGTGCGTTGGAGGTTTCTTTGTCGTCACTCAATGTTGATAACAAACAAAATGTTGAAAAATTGTAAGTGTATCTTATAATTTTTTGTTAAGACTCAAATTTCAACATCTAAACATTCACAATTTTCTGCATGATTGTACAGACATTCTATGGAAGCCACCCTTCAAAATTCAGAAGAGTTGAAGCGCCTACATACCGATGGCATTGCCAATCTCACCGTAGAGAACAACAAATTGAAGAGCAAGTGCACGAAACTCAAAGCCTACGTCAAAGAATTAACGACGAAAGTTGGGCGTTGGAAGGCTGCATATGAGAAAGAGCTTGATACGAACCGCCGTTTGGTGGAAAAGAATGAAAGCGTGGAAAAGGAAAATTCACTACTCAATCAAGAAAATTTACAACTAAAGACTGAGTTTTTGGAGGAGAAATACGTGAGTTTTTTTCTCTCAACTTCGACTCATTCACCATTTTCACTTTCTAAATGAATTGCACCTTTTTGGTGTTACACCATTTTTTTCAATTACCTCAGTCAAGTGACCGATACAAATCTAGGATTGATCACATCAAAGAAGTGGCATTATCCCCTGAAGGCACTACTCATCTTTTAGAAAGGCCAGCCACTCTCTGAATAGCACCTGTTTTTTTTCCTGTTTCTAGATGATTGGGTGGTTACATATCAAGGCCAATAACCACCTGGGACATCATGAAGATCATTTTTATTCAAAGACTGGGTTGTTGGTCCACAGATGTCAGTTGACCTTGTTTCTTACTTTTTACCGTTGATCTATCTGCTTAATTAAAATTAAATTGCATATTTTGAACAGAAACCCAAAAAGAAAGCTGGTCATATTTAACATTTGAACATTTTCATATTCAACTACAATTTGAGCATCTCAAACTCATTAGTCCTATGAAAATCAGCTGGTTTCGAATACCGTACAATTGAATTCGAATGCCCAAAACTGTCGTAATCACTTGTTTCACTTAGCTCTTTTTTCACTCATCAGAACAGTATTGATACTGATACAAAAAGAATTCATTGAGACAACTTTACTCTAATCAAGGAAAATGAGGTTTTGCGAGTGGAAATGGATTTTGTCATAGTGGGATGATTTAATAGGAGTAAGCCTCAGCCACTTTCTTGTGATGATTTGGAAAGGTTTTTTTTTGTTAATCTTGAATTTGAAACATTTGATTATTTTTGATGGAATTCCCACTATGACCATGGAAGACCCACATCACTGGAATTGGTTCAAATGGCACAGAAAGTTGCACATCTTATGTATATTCTCAAATATGAAAACTTTATTTGTTTCAAATTTTGTCAATTTCAGGATTTATTACACGATTCTTTCAACTAATAGAGTTGATTGGACCCAGACAGCCTCTTAAGTCTTTAAATGGTACTTTTTTCATTTTAGGGAGTCATGTTGGCACTTGAAGTCAACCATACAGGAACAAAAGTTGTGAACTCATCTACACACCAATGTGCATTCTGAACTTGAAATTTAAATCTTGCATGTCATCAGGTGAAAGTACACAAAGGTGCACATGCTTGCAAGTTAAAACTACACCTTTGAAATGGATGATCAGGGATGAATTACTCCCAGATTATCAAAGCTTTTTGGGAATAAGAAAATGAAAAATATTATTCCACAAGGAGCATTGCATTTGATGTCCTGGCACAAATCAAAACTTAATGCTCTATTTTGAAGTAGAAAACTACATATTATCTATTTGCAACTCATCTTCAAACTCAATTTTCTTACAAATTGAAGGTGGGGGGTCAAAAGTATTATACTCCCTCACAGTTTAAGATTTTAATTCTGGGACTCAAGCATTAACATGGGAACTAGCTAATAACTTGTTTAATATTTGTGACTAAAACTAGAACTCAATGTATTTGTTTTTAATTACTAGTGGTAAGAATCATACTTAGACTATAAGGATCACACATTGGGACTACTATATGGAGCATTTCTATGATATTTATGCACTGTATGCATGGTCTCCTCCCAGAAAAAAGACTGGTCTTCTGTTGTCAGAAATTTTTGAGTAAGATTAGGGCTGCATATACTCATTCTTATGATCTCTTTGAGCTTATCACAAAATGGAACGGAGCTAAATAGGTTTTTTAGAGAAATTAACCAGTGTAACATTGTGCTGCTCAGAAAAATACACATTATAACTATGAAAAGATAGGACTTTGACATCTGGTGAGTGGTGGGCCAAAAAAGATTTTTGGCCTTGCTCCAAAATATTCTCATTTTTTAGTTAAGACATTTTAAAAACTGTACTCAGATATCTCTTATCTCAAGAATTTGCTGCAAACAGATGTGGCTAAGAGGGTAACCATGCACATGACCTTCAAGTAAAAAACTTCCAAAATCCAGAATCAAGAGTTTAGACCACAAGGGAGCATCAGATACAAGAAATCAACAAATTGACTACAGAATATGTACCATCTCATTTCAAACTGCTTACAACACACTGTTAAAGTTATTAATCAGATGATCATTAAAGCTGAAAATATTTCATATCTCTATCAAGAACATCCATTGTTAGACTCCTCAGAATACTTGAAAGTTTTAGAAAAATTGTCACATGCTCTCTGATTTCATGTAGCTACTACATTGATGAAAAATCTTGTACAAAGTCTCAAGACAAAATAAATCAACCAAATGACATTATTGAGGTGCTTATAAATTTCTATGCTGTATACAATGCTGGAAACTTAAAAATAACAAGCTCATGATCTAGTATCATTCCATCACTTCCTGAGTTCAAAAGATTGCGCATCCCCTAAATTTGCATCATATCTGTACCAAATTATCCCCAATTATGTACATAGTTTTATGAAATAGATGTTCTTGTTTAAATAGAGTTTGGCAACATAGAACCAGCATGTCATGTAGGCAAATACCTGCAACTGTAAAAAACACAAAACCCAGTTGATGATATTATCAACAAATAGCTTGGAATTGCAACCCCCATTAGTTTTGACACTGTGCTTGACAGAAAATTCTTTCCAGATAGCATCCATATCATGGATAAGAATTATGAAAATGATGGGTTGACTGATGGGCCAGAAAGGAATCACATGAAAGGTATACTTTGTGGTATTTTGTCCTGAAAATGCAAGTTTTTCCTCGCTGCATAGACTGACCAAAACTTGATGTTATCCAAAAGGGTAGTCCTTGAACCAACAAATTAAGACCTGGAAAGATTCAAGGCCCATGGATGGATTACAAGGAAGGACTGGGAATGAAATGATTTGAGTGATCTGGTATAAAGGGTGATTTAGTTGACACAAAAAAATATAAATTTAGGCCAGACAACTTGCATCAAAATACAAAGCCCTAAATCATTGTTCAAGTTATTTATTTTTGGGATTTTAAATGTGTTAAAATACACAAAAAATATAATGTCAATACAAGAACCAGAATAATAAAAGATTGCTAGTACAGCTTATTTTTAATACCAAACTTTATTCTTTCTTCAATTTCTTTGTGAAAAAATCTACTTTGCCATCTATTTTTCATGAATAAATCACTAAAATTCTGGTTTTAGAAGATAAATAAGATAGTAATGTTAAATGTCATTTAATTTGACAAAATTTGGTTGTTTTAGGAGAAGAAATAATGCTTTTTGTCACACTAGTTGAGCCTGAGCAATCTTTTACTGGTTTGAAGAATCTAAAATGAACTACTGTTAACAAGATTTTTACAGAATTTCATTTCATTGCAAGACACTAACACTCATCACAAGCTCAAAATAATTTCCTCTCCTTTGATTAGAAAGTGTTACTTGGACAATAAAACAAGACTTTTTTAAACAATATGTTTTTAATCAAATCCACAAAGTAAACAAAAGAAAGTAATTTCTGGTTATTGTGTCAATTTTTTAAAGTGGTACGACAGATGAGCACTTCAGCCATAATATATTTCTTTCATTCACTATTTGCCAGCAAAGTTTGCTGTTGCTGATTTATGTTGCTAGAAATAGGAGTAGAAAATGTAAAAAATCACGTCAACTTAATTGAAAAAGATATCACCAATCTAAAATTTTACTGACCATTGATACTATTTTATTGAAATGGATTGAATGATTCTGTTTCACTTACCCAACATGTTGATTGTGAACACAAAAAAGTTGTTATAATTTTTAATAAGAACAAGCACAGCTTAATTTCATCTATAATGCATTTTATCTCATGTCACAACTTTAAGCATTTATACTTCTATTCATAATATCAAGTTAAACTAATTTTCTGCAGCTCATGAAACAATGAAGAAATTTGATATTGGTTTTGTGTAAAGTATTGTTGTTCTAAGGTTTAATATTTTGCAACCACAGGTCAAAACAAGGAGTTGAAAAATTATAACTTGAATTTAAATGCTTGATTATTTGCATAGTAAGAGAATGTCCACTGTGAAACAATTGTTATCTGAAAGATTTTGGTGCCAAGGGTTTCTAGGAAAAAATGCACAACAATATTTTTGTAACAACTGTTTGTACATAGCGTTGCAAGTCTCCTTCTCATTCTCAGCCTTGATCTGAGACATGTTATTGAAATACTAAATAAAATACAAAACATTCTGCCATTGGAAACAAAAGTTATGGACTCTATATTATGATTGCATTCTCTCTAGTTCTCAATACAACAATGTGCCTTGATAATAATTCAATGAAAATGTAACAAATGCCTAGGTTTTCTATGTAATTACTAAGAAACTTGTTATTGATAATTTTTATAAAAAGGTTCTCATGTGTATGCTTTCATTGTGTCTATTCTGAGAATTTGAAAACAATTTTGAGGATACTAATACTATCTGAACCAGGGAATATTTCTATGTTTCATGAAAATTGTTCTACAGATTTCCCAAATGTTCATTCCACTAGTAATTTCTCTAGTTAATAAAATCATGACTTTTAGCTGCCATTTAATGAACTTCTGATTAACTTTTCTAAAAAACCATCCATATTTTAGTTAGACCTACTACCATCTATCGCTGCTAACCTGTTTCTGTCAACAGTGTACAGATCTGTACACCTTTCATGAACAGTGTAC
>JALLOT010000484.1:0-19842 GCA_036939595.1 Thalassiosira livingstoniorum
ATGTCAAATGTTGAAAATAAAATCAAAAATGTGTCCTTTGGTATTTACCTGTCTCACATCATAGTAGAATAAATTTTTTTACCCCCTGCCGCACAATTACTCCCTCGCATTTAGCTTTGTTCCCTGGATTTTACCCTTTTTGACAACTGCGCGGGAAAATAAATGACAAATGTGAGACTAATGTTTCCTCAGAAATATGGACAGATGGCAAATTATCGGTAACTTTGAAGTGAAGCAGCTTCTTGTTTCGAAACCAAGTTTTGAAACTAACAGACCCCCCCAAAAAATGGCCATTTCTGTTGCAAGTCCTCAATAGCACTGTGTCAGTGTTTGTAATTGTCCCTGGAGTGATCACCATTAATCACTACGATGAACCATTTATCTTTGCTCTCAGAACATTTTTGACAAGGTCATTTTTCTTAATGTTAAATAATGAAGCGGGTGGAACATGTCATGTTGATGCTGCCAGATGCCCACTCATGCACAAAAAGATTCCTTGTTTTTGCTCTGATTTGGTGCTGTGGATGCATGGTTCACCAAGCAATAGATAAAGAACTAAAAATTTTATTTGATATTACAATGATTTCCAATAATTACACTATCATATTTGCTACATCTTTTGCTTGGCCGAGAATGACATGATAAAACAATCCTCTTGCCTTGCTCATTGACAGCTGCAATACCAAAACATTATATCTATGGGGATTGATAATAAGGAACCATTGCAATTCAACCAATGGAGTATTGCAAGTGACATTGGAACCAAAGTTGTCACTTACTAAAGCAATTGCTCATTCGAAAGCAATATTTTGTTATTAAATACAATAGTTATGGCAAAGGGACCACTATATGTGGACAATTGATTGAATCAGTTAATTATTGAAAATGCCCAACTGATGCAGTGACAAGGAGGACTTGCAAACTGAAATTATCATTTTTTGGGGGGGTCTGCCATTTTCAAAACTTGGCCAAGAGTTTTTCAAAAAAAAGGTTACACAAAGCTCACACACTTAAAAGTTCCGCATAATACCTTTAATATTAATATTTTTTACCTTTCCTTTGTGAATATACAAAGAATAAAAAAAATGACATTCAACAAAAAACTTTTACTTTTGCTCCCCTCACATTTACATAAATTGTTACTCACAAATACCATTTTTCAAAATCTATATACAACTCTACATACACCAATATTTATTACTGAGTATTCACAAGCCCCCTACAGTTTTCTACATAAAAAATAAGGTGAGGTTTCTACTATTACTTACCTAGTATGGTGCCAACCTAGATGCCCCCAATATATGCCAAGCACAATTACCAGAAAATATATAAAGGCTCACCAAACAAATACCACAAGAATAAAACATAATAATCTATTCCATCTCAAGCATCACAAGTTAAAGATCAATTCACATTATGTCCTCCATCAGCTCTCATTCTTGTTTGAAAAAAATCAAAGCAATGGAAGAAGAACACAATATGCTTAACAAAGAGGATCATTTTCTTACAAAACTCCCCATGTGCTGGTAATTGATCTACGCCCTTTGTCCAGAGGGTTTTTATCCCTCAACCCATTTGGATGTTGCTTCAAACTTATATCAAAATGTGTGCATGACTCTGACTATGCAATATCTTGCCACAAAGACAGGTCACTTCTTGTTTATTTTGACAAAAGCACTGAGCAAGAAAAATTTGATGAAGCTCTCTCCGAAGCCAAAAAATTGAATTTCTGGGTTTTCCTGCCTTTCTCCCATTTCCTCCAGACATTTGTGGAACTAAAAGAAGCAACCGGCCAGAGAGTCCCCAAACCAGCACTTGATGATGCCAATCATGTCCCCCAAGACCCCATTTTGGTAATAAACAACATAGCTGATGCCAAAAAAGGTGCTCCTTTGTCCAAAGAAAAACTGATTGTGTCCCACAAACCTAATGTCAAAACAGCAAATGAATCAAACCTGGACAGTAAACTTCCCCAAACTCCAAAAAAAAAACAGCAAAATCAAAAAATACCAAAGAAGTTAATACAATTGTTTCTTTGGAACCAACACACAATACAGATCACAAACCAGATGGCAAATCCAATTTATCCCATTCCCCTCTAACTGTATCTCCCTTTGGTCCAAACCAAAACAACCAAAGTAATTCGGATGGTGTCCCTGACAATGTAAAATATCTGAACTACAAATACAGTAAACTCAATCACAGAGATTTTCAAACAAGTAAAGAATTTGAAATAGATTTCTTTGAAAATATTGGCTTGTCTGATGGCCACCTAACACACACAAATCTCACAATTGAAGAAAGAGGATGCATTGATCAAATTGTGAACAACAACTATTGGCTTGTTTGCGGCGGAACGTATATAGAATTAGAAAAAATACATGCAAAAGGATTGTGCCCTTCACACCATCCCCTTATCTTAGAGACTAATTATCCCCCTTGGAGGACATTCAATCTGTGTCCATTTTTTTAAAGACTACTTCCTGCATTGAACAGGATCAACAGAGGAGGATAGAAAGTATTGAATGACCCCAATGGCAACACCAAACTAGTGGCATACACATATTGTGAAAGACATTTTGAAAATGTAGTGGAAGCTATTGAATCAATCAAATCAGATTTCTACATGGTGCCACCAAAATTTTTCTACTCGAACCAACCATTTGTCAGACTCACTCCATATCTTGTTTAAAATTTTTGTGTATTAATGTGTTCTATTGTTTTGATCCCCTTGGTATTTGTTGTCATTCACACAAATTTTAAAAGTGTTGTTTAATATTAATATCAAACTTAAACCCTAACCAATTTAAACCAGATTGCATCAAGTCCATTCTCCACGAAAGAAAAATAACTCACCTCTCACTTATTAATATATTCCATTGGTTTCATCAAATGCCCCCCAGCCCCTAAACAATTTGATTATTTTGTTTGTTTTCATTACATCCATCTTTTCTTTCAATGATCCTCATTTGCAAATTTGAACTGATCACTCTTTGGACATGTCAGCCACTTCCTCTACCATTTTATCATAACTGACAATATTGTAGTTTTGGTCAGCATCACCCTGTTTGTTGAGGACATAAAACAATTGTCCCAGATAAGAAAACAGTAACATATATTTGTAACAGTAACCAATCAATTTCATATATAAATCTGTATCATCTGGTCCTTTTCCCTTATCCAATTCAATCTTGATTGTCAATTGGTAAACTTTCTTGTTCATCTTTGCCTCTGTATGCCAAAACTCCTTCCTTGGAAGCTTGTCCCAAAACAACAATGCCACACACCTTGGATTTTGAAAGAGCCTTCAGTCCTCTATATTGCACCCACGCCCCTAAAAAAAAACAGTTTGACACCTTTATTTTGAAGAGATGCATTTTTATATGCCTTGCTTGCCAGAATTTTACCATAGTTTGCAATGCAGTCCATAATTTTTTAGAAGAAATGATGGGTTTACAACTCCGTCATCTGTTTGGCAACAAACATGTGCTTGGTAATACTATGAAAATTTAAGTATGACTTCTCATTTATCATTTGTTCTTTTTTATGATGGTCACAGTCACAAAATCAATGGTGACACACAATTTTGGCATTTCCCTCATATGACTTTATGTTGTTAAAAAAACTTTGTGATATCTGAAAAAGTGATCTTTTTCCATACTTTGTTTTACTTTCCTAATCAAGGTTTGTTTTATCCATACTTCCTATGATAAATTTTGCTAGTCTTGTTTCAAAATATTATTTCTCTGTGATTTTTATTATTTCACTATAATTGTACATGCTTGAATAAATGCCCAGTACAACTTTTTGTAATTTTGTAATTTTTTTCTTCAAGTTCTTGATGTTAGAAATATTCAATTTATTCCAAGTAATTACTTTTTCTTAAATTGAATAACAATTAAAGTTAAATAAATTTAAAACACACAGGGTACAGCTTCTGCTTACCACCTTCTTTATTCATTTGATGTTCACTCCTAATCCCACAAACAAGCAAACAAATGTATTCAAGCAGCAAATGAGGCTTTTTTTAGCCTCATTATCAATTTTTTTTTAATTTTTATCTTCCGCCAACACAATCCATGACTTAGTTTTCATGTTTATAGCCATCATTTGAATCTGCACTCAGTACCAGCAATTTAATTGTGCCTTCAAAAATTAAAATCCACCAACATTGTCTAAAAAACCACCAAGCCAGCCAACAAAATTAAACCCCCTCCAAAATATAAATACTAGGTGTAGTCTATTTACATCATTTTTTTGGAAAATTGTTAGCCTTTTTCTTTACTCTATAGCCTATTTCAAAAAAAGAAGGATTACACAAAACACAAGAAAATCACTTTTATGAAAATGATTGTGTAACATTTCTGTATGATACAAAAATGGTAGCAGACCGGTACAAAGTTGCACCAAGAAAAATGTTTGCAACAATGAAAATGTTGGTTCAATGTCTATTGGAAAAAACTGTCAGTTTCCCTTGCGTGTAAAAAAAAATATCTTTAATGAATTTCATTCAATTTCACTCATCTGTTTCAAAATTGACCCAACACAAGTGCCCTGTTCACCCTCCAAATGCTCCGCCCAAAAAGGAAAGAACCTGCTTGTATATAGTAACTTTTTTCATTTTTTTAATGTATGCATTTTTATGCATTGATTATTACTTTGTTTCACAGCCACCATGTATTTTAACACCAGCTACTACAAATTCCCATAGACAGTGAAACATACAGTGCAACAAATCATTGACAAATGATATTGCAACATATGCTGCAGCTACAATGTAACCATCAACCACTTGTCTTACAACAGTTTTGTTACACTAAAATGAAAAACATTTGCAAACGGCAATACAACCAATGACAAATTGTATTTTGGGGTGCATTTGTGCCAGAAGCAACAGTTTTAGGTGTCCTGACTGCAAATGTATTTGTTTTAGGTGTTTTAGTTGCAATGTGAAGGTGGCTACTCATTTTCAAACTAAATGTTGTGTTGCTCATTTTATGTAAGCTTGCAGGTGGCTTATTTGTTTGAGACTGCTTTTGCTTTGCCTCCATCTGACTCAGCTGCTAGTACAATTTGGCTACTTGTTATACATCTGCATCCTTGACAAGCCAAAAAGTATCATTATTTTCTCCTGTTATAATTCAATAAATTATTGCTAAATCAATTAAGACATCCTCTTTTTTTAGAAAAGACAACGTGCATGAGTACCCTGTTTATAAATATAAAGATACATCAGAACACAATAGAATGAAACTAGAACTTTGTAATTTTTTCCTGTGATAATTCAACTTTCATTGTTTAATTCCTGACAATATTATTGGAACATTTCTTACAGGTTCACTTCTACTCCTCAATAGGATGACATACAGAGAGGTGATTTTGTGTTCCCCCAGCAATTCCTAATGGACACTGTAGGTTTGAGTTTTTGTATCTGTTTTCATAGTAGTATGTGCCTTCATTTGTCACTAAGTTTTTGATTACCACTGTTGGTAATTGATATGTACACCTCATTGTGACTGCTAAAGGCATGGCTGCTGTTGCTGCTGTTTGGTTGTATTACTAATGTTGTTTGTTAGTTTGTCTTTCTAGCATTCTTTGAGTCTTCAGCAAATCTTGAGACATCCCACTGTATCTGGTGTGGATTTTTGGTTGACCATTTGCCTCCTATTGTTAACAGAGGTCATCAGATGATAACAAGAAGAAAGAGAGTTAAATAAATTTTGATCACAAAAGATCAAGATATGGACATTTTTGAGCTTTTAAAAATGATTATAGCTAATTGTTAGAGCTGGACAAAAACAAGATCTCCATTTTGGTTGAGAAAAAGAAACTATGAAAAATGAAAGAAAAAAGAAAAAAGTAAAGGGTCCTACCTATCAAACTAAATTTTCTTACACTCTCTTAAAGTGTGCTATCAAATATGATAATGGCAAGAAGAAATAGGCATAAAAGTCAAAGCCTCTGTGGTTTTGTAAGTTAAAGTGTCTAAGTTTGTACAAAACTATTGCACAGTTTTCATTATATCTAATGAATCATTTGTTTTAATGTTAGATCAATTTGATTTAACTCAAAAGCTGGAACCAAAGAGGATGTTCTGGTGTGATTAAGGACATTGTTCCAGGACATGAAAGAGTTTTGAGGATGCATACAATGATATTCCCTCAGTATAAGATATTATCTTTTCATTTAGATCCATTTTTACAAATAATTGCTTTTTATTAACAGATGCAGTGATAGTTAATGATTTATATGAGGCTAGAGAAGCAGTTGGTGGTGACACCAAATTTTAATATTTCATTGGAAAAAGTTTATTTTTGGAGTACATTTTAAGCTGTTCATCTAAACAAAAGGCAACCTCTCTCTATCTATTCAAAAAGATCTCATGGGAAAAGTATCACGGAGGCTCTGAAGGTCACAAAAGTTTACATTGTGCCATGTTACCCAAATTTGTTGCATCACAATAATTACCATAGAACAAGAACATACTTCACATCATCATGTCACCAAGCTTAATCATGATGAACCAATCAAGGTACATTTTTTTAGAGACAGAAAATTGTTTCTCAAGTATATTTGTCTATTCGGCCCCTCACATTTACCAAATTGATCTTGTACTACCATACCATAGTACTAGGGGGTCCTGTGGGAAACCTTGAAATTTTTTTTTGCTCAAAATTGACTTTGGGGTGCAAATTAATTTTCTTTGAGGTGTCAGAAATCTATCTTTGTTAGGTCATAGGTTCAAATTATTGAGTGTTGGTGGCAAAAACTATAAATTTGTAATTGAATTTTTGGAGATAACTAGTGACTCAAAACTATGTTTTTCTACATAGGAATTAGTACTAAAGTTTGAAATTTAGCGACAAATTTTTGAGCGAGTGAGACCTTGGGAAACCTTGGTGCTACTAAGTACTAAGTATTTAGTACTTAGCTAGATCGTGCATATTAGACACACCTAGCAATATCTGAATGTAACCTGGACTGAATGAACAAAAAGGCACCAACACAATAACATCGTTGGAGTAATAAAATTGTTATGTAGATGATAATCCTAAAATATTGCGTTATTCACTGCTTTTTAAATGAGGTAGTGGTGCTATGCCAACAAGGGGAGAATTGTAATACATTTTTCCATCCACCATTGTCTAAATTGAAAACAGAATTGACTTGAGACTGTTGGTGTGGAGAATTGGACACACATGGACGATTCCATTTGTTAATGATTACAAAGTAGAATCAAAAGAAAATACAATAAGGAAATGCACTTGAACCTTGTAACAACTTGGGTTCTTGCGTGGACATGCGCTATCGTTGGGATTGCGCTGTACAAGAAAAAGAGATGATGGAGGGGCAGATTGTCCAACTCACCATGAGGTTTTGCTGAAAGCAACATTTAATTAAATAGTTAAAACCAATGATAAAGACATACCATTTTAATCTCTGCTGCGAAGCGCAAAATCTAAAAATCTTTGAAAGCCAAATGAAAAAATAGTTATAACCTAAACAAGAGATGGATTAGCGCAGATGAAAGCCTTTTTGGATTCCTTGTATCTGGGAGGAGAGTTGAATGATGATAATTAGAAGAGTCACGAGAGAATAATAATTATAATAGAGCGATGTAGTTCGTGAGGGCGATTAGAGAATAGAACTTCCATCTGCAACAAAATTTAATGTCTCACCTGATCCATAGTTGCCAAAAGCATCATTGAACCCTCGGATAAAAACAAAAACCTCAATCCTCATGACTCTTCCCATCCTCATTCAAATCTGTCCCATTATGAACCTCACAATCTCCCTCTGGGGCAATACAATTCCATCCCGCTTCAACAAATAGATCCGTATCACGGGGATGAAAAAGTCCCCATCGGACATGAGGAATTCGATGTTCGTTTTGCCACCTTTGCGGTACTCCACCATGATACTCACCTTGGGGAACATATCCTCATATTGCAAATGCAATATTTTCTCCCGAATCCTCTCATTTGGCAACCCCAGCAACCGCAGACCAGAAGATTCCTGGGTGAATGAATAAATCATACAACACACAACACAAATCTTCGCTCCAGCCGCATCCACCAGTAGGGGCCAGCGGTGCAGTTGTATTGGGAGGAGAGGGATTGTTGCCAGGTGAGGCAGACGGTGAAGATATAGTTATTGGGGAGGAAGATGGGACATGTTATGGTGCCCTCGTGGTGAGAATCATGGGCAGCGCAACATGTAAAGGGAATGACAAACAGGGCGGGGGTCCAAACTGCAATCCTCTCTTTCCAGTCACGGCATGGACCCTCGAAGAAAATTTTGCAGGGAAAGGATTACGGTAGAGAAGGTGAGATTGGAAAAAACAAAATAATTGAAGCATCATTCGAGAGAAACGACACACCTTTGCCCGCAACCCCAATGGGGCGGGAGCTCACGTGCCTTCTGACGCAAGCCAATCACCTCTCACCCCATCCCCTGAGTTCCCACTGCATGAACAATTAGATGAAGCAGTTGAGAAAAAGAATAAGGTGGCAAAAGTGAGACTGTAGACAAAACAATAATTGAAATGCGAAAAAAGGGAAACATGAAACATACTTACCTTTGCCCTAGCAGGAGTGCTTGTGGACTTTCTGACATTTCGGACGGAGCAAATCAGCTCATCTCTGGCGCAAACCGACCGTCAGTGCCACGCAAGAAGAATCAAAGAGGCGTTCGTTGGGAGCAGGATGTGTCGTTTGTTAGAATGGTTCAGCGCAACAATTGCGGCAAAGACAACAGAAAGCAGAGACCAGCACAGCAGCACAAACTTTAACTTACACCGCTGCTGTTACAGAGCGAGGCGCAGGTTTGAAAAGTAGTCACATCAATAACGCTACAAACATGCCAGACACTTACATAAGCAACCAATCAGGTAGATGTGGTGTGCAGGGGGGGGGAGAGAACTGAGCACAGATTAGGAAAGCCGGCAATAGCCATGGCAGTGGCTTTTCGCTTTCTGGCTGCGAAAAAAATGCTAATTTTGGTGCGCCATTCTGATGATATCTCAGCCTAACTGTGTCTAATCAAAAAATCCTTGGGTAGGCACATTTGGCTTGATGTTTAGAATGTTCTTACCCAAGGGTTTTGCCTCAAACTTAGTAGAAGTTGGTCTAAATGTCATCACCAAATGGGTTCCAATGAGCAAAAAGTGCTGATGCCATTGTGGAAGGGTGGCCATTTTTGTCTCCCAAAAAAAGAGGTCTGAAGATTGCGCGATAAGGTTCGCTATAATATTTGAAAAATATTAAATTTTGGGACTGAAATTGCTGAGTTTTCCTGACCCAGGGTTAGCCCTAATAGTACATACCAAATAATCCAATATTCTACATACCAACCCATATTGATTTTACAATAAACAATCTTCTTCTACCATGAACAACACCCAGACAATCCAACAAACCAGCAAATATTATGTCATTGAAACAACTTTTGGCAAAAATTTTTCAACCACACACAACTAGAGCATGTCAAACGTTTTGTTGACAATTTTCAGACCAAAGACAACAATTGAGATATTACACAGAATGAACAAAACAATCATGTTCTTTTATGCTCAAGGCAGGATACCATCAAAAGCCAGCTATCTTAATTACAGCAACTGCTCAACTGATGTGCTGTAAGTTGTAAGTTTTGTTTGTACATTCTTTCTTTCACTTTAGAATAATCAGTTTCCATCAAAGCAAACAGTAATAACATTTCATACAATGCAGATGGATATTCCAACAACAGTGGATCCACATCTTATGTGTCATCAACTCAAAACAACAACATAAATCAAAACATGCATGGAAATAATTTCAATTAAATTTTATTGGAAGATTCAGAAATGGGGTTTGAGTTTGACCTCACACTCAATGACTATGCATTTTCTGCAACAAAAGAGATTGTGTCTACATTTTTGGATCCGGAATCCAAGTCAAAAGATAATCAGAGTGTGTATGATTGTGGATCAAATGCTACATGTGACATCAATTCCACAGAATCTGTCTGTTCTGGTGGTACAGTTGAGTATGAAATTAACCCAGGCAATGCTAATGGTTTGTATCATTCTTTAATAGCACTCCAAAACAAAGGCTTTCATCTCACAGGCATCTTAGTGTCATTAAAAGACACACCCTGCACCCAACTTTCTCATGATGACATTCATTCATTTGTCAACAATGCTGTCAACAAGCTTTATGCTTGTGCAGATGCCATTGCTGATGATGAGACAACTAAAGAAAATGACAAGATTGTGGAAAATCAGCCTTCTGATGTACTACACCTAATGTCAATGGAAGATAACTGTCACTACCATTTAATTAGACACATGATAACACTTGATATTTGCAACTTTAATAACATCAAGATGTCCCTGCCTTCTATTTTGTTGCTTGCTAAGGTTATGCAAATGATGTCATATAAATGATGGCTCTTTTTGAAAATGTCATTGGTAATATCTTTATTTCAACTGGCACTATAGACTGAGAATCAATTGCATGTATCAAAAGAACTGTATCCTATATCATGGTCCAGTCTCTTCCCATCAATACCAAGATAATTTCCAAATACAAGACTTTTGCTCTTAACACTGTCAACCCTGAGAATGTGCCCAATGAAAAGTATATTGACAAGGTAATTCATAATCATGGTCCATGTACTACATGTTTCAAAAGAATCAAGTTTTGTTTGTTTATGTTTTTATGCAATATTGTTATGAGATCATGCCTGCTGTGAAAAAGACTAATTCCAATTCACGCTGAAATTATTCTGTGATTAATTAAAACATATTTAGAGATGCCACATTTAAACAACAGTTTTTGCATTTCTTCAATACATAAAAATGTCAATGATGGCATATAATTGTTTCTAGTATGCGAGTCTAAATGTGACTGGACATATGTGATTTCTAATATTTTCATTGCTGAAATTAAAATAACTGATTCAAATAATCACAAGTTGATCACCAAAATGCTAAATCTTCACAAATAAAACATTTTCCTGCCAATGAAGTAAACATTCTTCATAATTTTCTCCAAAATGATTTATTATTATTTATGACTTCCTTTATTTCGTATTAAAAAAAACAGAATTGGTACAGACAAATCAGAAAATATTACTTTGGACTAATACTAAAGGAAGGTATTTTTTGAAATTGATTATAATCAAGATTTGCAATCACACTAAAATTAAGCAGTTGATTCTGATTTGCCTATGATCAATTTTGGTGTTACCTCCCATTTTGACAGCACTTTTGCATTTTGATCCATACTGTTTAATTGAATTGTTTGGCTATTTATCCAATCAATACTGTTTCACTGAATTGATTAGCTATTTATCCACAATCCCCCTGATCCAGCGCTTATGTCAATTATCTTTCAAAATATTTAACAAAAAACTGCAGAATGTATAATCTTATATTGTTTTCACCTGTGTTTTTTTGGTCTATACTTACCAAACAAATACACATAACAACTAAATACATTGTGGCCTTCATTATTTAATTGACTCAATATAAAAAAACACTCTGGTACCATATTCCAACTTGGTTCATCCAATATTACATGAATGATGCCATATCCATTATCATATGAACATGAAATGATATTGTACTCCATAATAACTACTCAATATTTATGTTTTGCTTTGGTTTCATACATATTTACCATGAATTCATTGAGAAATCAAAAAGTTGATAGAGGTTATCATGTGAAATTACTTAGGTCATTTTTTCATAGCTATTTTTTCCAATGAGAAAGGCAGCCAAAATATTATGAATTATTTATTACCTACTGTTTTTTTAATAAAATGACATTGAAATTAATGATTTTAATTTAATAAATGTTTTAAGTCTTTGTTCTGTACATTATTTGGGCCTTCATTCCATTGAATCACTATTGAAAAGCATTGGTACCATATGCCACTTGGTTCAATTCTGAGATTGAGATTCATTTTTTCCATGAAGGTTCCCACCCAATATTACATGAGTGTTTGTCATTTCCTTTATTATATGAGCATGAACTGATATCTTAAATATTCCTTATGACTCAATAATTATGTTTTCCTTAATTTCTTACATTTTGACCATGAGTTTATTGACAAATCAATGTTTTGATGGAGGTTATCATGTAAAATTACTTAGGTCATTTTTCATGGTCTTTAAGCCAATGAGAATGGCATCAAAAATGAATGAATAGTTATTTCTCAATGATTTTCTTTGAAATAAAATAGCATTGTCATTAATAAATATTATTTAATAAATGGTTATGGCCTTCATTTCATTGACTTAACATTATAAAAACACACTGGCACCATATACCAACTTGATTAAGCTATTGGAATCATTTTTTTACATCGAGGATCTCATCCATCATTACATGAATGAAGCCAAATCCATTTTTTTAGCATGAAATGATAGTGTAGCTCATAATAACTACTCAATATTTATGTTTTGCCTTGGTTTCATACATTTTGACCTTGAGTTCATTGGGAAATCAAGGTTTTGATGGAGGTTATTATGTCAAATTACTGAGGTCATTTTTACATAGCTTTCTCTGCCAATGAGAATGTCACTGAAATTGTTATGAAGGAATTATTTATTATTGTTTCCTAAAAAACATTGACATTATGAATTGTTATTCAATAAATCTGTTATGTAACTATTCTGTAAATTTTTGTCTTCACTTCATTGACTTACTATAAATAACACACTTGTACCATATGCCAACTTGGTTCAATTCTGGGATTCATTTAATATCTCAAGGTTAACATCAAATACTACATGAATGATTCCATATCCTTTATTATAGGAGCATAAAATGATATTGTAGTTGTTAATTATGACTAAAAAATTGTTGTGCTTTGGTTTTAAAAAATTTGACCATGAATTCACTGAGAAATCAAGGTTCTGATGGCAATTATCATATCAAATTACTTTTGTCATTTTGTAATAACTTTTTTGCCAATAAAAATTGCACCCAAAATGTCATGAATTATTTATTTCTTACTGATTCATTAAAAAAGGACATTGACATTAATATTTTTGATTTAATTAATATTTTAATTCTTAATTGTATACATTTTGGCCTTCATTCCATTGACTAGTTTAATTCTGAGATTCATTTTTTATATCAACAAGGTTCCCATCCAATATTAATTGATTAATGTCATATCTATTAACATATGAACATGAAATGATTTTGTAGTTAATCATAAATACTCAATAATTATGTTTTGCCCTGGTTTCATACATTTTGACAATGTGTTCTTTGAGAAATCAAGGTTTTGATGGAGATTATCATGTCAAATTACTTAGGACATTTTTCATAGCTTTTTATTCCAATGAGAATGGCACCCAAAAAGTCATGGATTATTTATTTCTTACCGTGTTTTTTAAACAAAATGACATTGACATTAATGTTTATAATTTTATAATTTTTTATGTATTTATTCTGTAGATTGTGGCCTTCATTTTATTGACTTTATTATAAAAATCACACTGGTACCATATTCCAACTTGGTTAATTTTTTGGATTTATTTTTTCCATGAAGGTTTCCATCCAATATTACATGAATGATGCCATATTCATTAGTTTATGAGCATGAAACAATATTTTAGTTATTCATTATTACTCAACAATTATGTTTTGCCTTAGTTTCACTATTTTCACCATGAATTCATTGAGAAATCAAGGTTTTGATGGAGGTTGTCATGTCAAATTACGTATGTCCATTTTTCATTCTATTTTTGCTTATGAGAATGGCACCCAAAATGTTATGAATTATTTTTTCTTTCTTTTTTTGAAAAAAATGACATCGGCATTACTAATTATGATTTATCAAATGTTTTAATTTTTTCGTACATTTAGGCCTTTATTTTATTGACTTACTGTAAAAAATGAACTGGTACAATATGCCAACATGATTTGATTTTGGGAATCATTTTTTACATGAAGGTTCCCATCCAATATATTTTTTTGTTACATTGCACTTCATAACTTTCAACCAATCAAATGACAAAAAATTTATTTGTTGAAAAAAAAAATCAAAAATTAAACTTGGATTTCAATTTGAATTAGTGAAATAAAATGATTATAAATGTTTTGACAATTATTAAATCGAACAATTTACATATAAATCCCACAAAACATTTTGTAATTTTTCCTTTTGCTTATTCAACTCCAAGATATATTTTTTTATTATGATATATATATTTAAACTTACATGATTCATGGCAATGGTAGCTTTGTTGATTTGTGGAAAAGAAATAAAGTGAAGTAAGAAATGGTAAAAAAGTGAAGTAAAAAATAGTATGTGTCCAATGACAAATGAGTTGAAAGAGATGACCATCCTTTCTCACAAACTAGAGTAAGTACCAAGTAAAACTCCACAAAGGAATAAGTAATACTCTAGCCATTAGTCAAAAGGTTTAAGAAGTGAAAATTTGCCATTATTTTAATTTTTGTCAACTTCAAAAGCAAATTGTCATTGTAATTACTACAGATTTACACTGTAATTTTCTTTCTTTTCCCACCATACCCACCCTTTGGACAAAAACATTTGAGGCTGAAATGTAAAAGGGTTTTACAACTTGAACTTTTACTTCTCTAAAAATCTTAAGTAGTAATTTAGCCCATTATGAAGTGACATTTTTGTCCTTTTTTTCTCCACTAGATTACATTATTAAGTGCTACATTTGTTCAAAATGTTATTTTGTATGATTGCTCATATCTCCATTATGTTCTGATGATCAATAGGTGCAATGAATGTTCTCTCTGAAAAAATAAAATAAAATTTTGTTCATGAAAACAAATGACACGTAAAAGAGAATGTTGGCTGAACAGATTGCCTTCATGTATTGTGCATCTCTGGGATTGCAGTTTATGAGAGTACAAGGTTGGTGTTATTTTTTTTTGCAGTGTTCTGGTATTAGAAGACTACTTAATTAAGATGTTTGTGATAGTTAAAGTCTCTTAGGTTCTATCACAATTTAAATGTTATGTTTTTATTTTGCTAAGACTAAAGTTATCTATTGTTTTTTACATTTTTTTCATGATACTTTTTTCAAATGGAGGG
This sequence comes from Thalassiosira livingstoniorum, assembly GCA_036939595.1. Classification (NCBI taxonomy): domain Eukaryota; phylum Bacillariophyta; class Thalassiosirophyceae; order Thalassiosirales; family Thalassiosiraceae; genus Thalassiosira; species Thalassiosira livingstoniorum. Next base: position 15,073 of record JALLOT010000484.1, read on the forward strand.
TATGAAATGTGCACACATGATATCACCATACCTTCCACACTCAGTTACATATCTTATAAAAAAGTACCTATTCCTATCTACTCAGACAACATAGTAGCAGAAGTGGTTAGAAGTCATGAGTTAGTATTGTAGGTGAGTAAATAGTATGGTACTCTCCTTGTTACTAAAAAAATATAATACATACTTAGGAAATATTACTACTTTGTTGCATAAATTACATGTGTATGTTCATCAAATGCACATGCATCAAAAAGAGGAAGGTTGTGGTTACAGCTATAAAACTATTGGACAGATAATTTTTTGTTGTGGGCTTTGTCTACATGGGCAAATGGGGGCTATACTTTTGCACCAAAAAAAATTGATATATATGTAGAAAGTATACTGACAACCATTTGGCTGAAAGAAAAAAATGTGGGGGCGCCCTTGTGCCCACTAGTTGTAAAGCTGTAGTTGTGGTCTGTTCTTTGAACAGGTGACATAAAAATTGAAGAAAAAATTAGATGAACAAAAATACTGATTGTGTCATAAAGAAGTGGAAAAATTGAAAAAAGGTGATAATATTGATCAATACAAATCTGGATTGTCTCTTACATACTACTAAGTACTATGACTATGGTTGAAGATGATGGTGCTGTATCTTCCAAAAGATTTTTTTCAAGGAAATGAATGTCATGAGATTTTGGGAGGTATGCAGGGATTCAAGTGGCAACAGATGTAGGAGTATGGTATCTTTGACAGACTTTTTGTGAAGTAGGGAATGTGGGATTTTTGAGGTGGTAAATGTGTGGGAATAAAAGTGGCATCTGTGAGAGAGCCTCTTTTATATTTATTTTTTGTTTACAGAACTGAAAATAGATTTTTCTCGGGCTTGGAAAGGAAATCCACAAATTTTGGCAATTTTGCATTTTTTTAAATGTGAGGGAAAGTGCCCGCTAAATGTGAATGTTTTTTTTTGTTCTGGATTTTCATCTTTTCAAAAATCCAGGTACAAACTTAAATGCGAGAGATTAATTGTACGGAGTAATGTCAATATTTTAAATTCAATACAAACACCATACAACTACAAGTTCTGAGAACAGTATGTATTACATCACGTGGCATCTTAACCTCAGCCATTGTTACAGGTGTATCCAGCAAACATATTTGTTCATTTTATAGTTAAGCACTTCCCTTGTAACAAGGACAAACAAATAGGGAAAATTGAAAGTTTACAAAGACACAAAAACAGTTGTAGCATTAATTTAAATCTTAATTCAAAACAGAAAGTGCAATTTTTTATTTGAGGAGTCAAACTTGTCCTGTCTTGAAGATGAAAAAGCAAAAATAATGTTAGTATCTCATGCTGTGAATCAACAGCATTTTTTGTTGTTCAATAGGTACTTCCTTTTCAAGAAAGGTGAGCTTCAGTCAGAAATACTTGGTTTTCGGAAGGAGTACTTTACTCTGATAAAATGTAAAAAAATGTTGTGTGACCTGGTGTGACTCAAGTTTCGTTGGCAACAATTTTATAATAGAGCAATATCTACATAAGCTGGATCTCTCCCTGATAATATTAAAAAATAATATATCCACAAAAGGTCCCTGCTCTCCACGCTCCACGGGATGTGACGACGAGTCAACGACCAGTCTTTGCGTAAAATTTGTGGGTGTAATTATTATATACCATACTGTACGATAACGTATGTAAGGCCCACAGTGAATTGTACCTACGTACCTTTATACCATAGAGGTACCGATATGTTATTACCTTATGGAAGCATGTCCTTCTATTGCCCTCACAATTTGCTTCCTCAACAACAGACAACCTATCTACCTAAGTACAATACAATACTTTCATACATGAGACAGGTCTGGACCAAAAGACACATTTTTGATTTCAGCGGGCCAAAAGTGAAACTGAGATATTGATTTTTTTGCATACTGGGCATCATTATTTTGTCGATAGGAGCACTGTTAACTTTGAGAAACTCAACAGACCTCGTCTGACCACAAGTCTGACATTGTTAAGATGGTAAAAGGACGGTACGTTGGTCCAATCTAACTGGTAATACTAATTCCTACATGGTTTTTGCTTTGAAGTTGATGATAGGACGGTAGGATATTGAGTCCTTGCTTTTTATACTAATTCCTAAAGTATAATCTGTGAAAGTATTACAAAATGAAGCTAGGACGGTAAAATGTTAACTATAGTACGAATTCCTATTAGGAATAGACTCATCCTCAGTAAGTACATTCCACAGATAAACACTCGTACAGAGTAAAACATCAATTCATACTTTTGATGGTGAGCTGTGGAGTTGGTTGGTCATCCAAAAGCGAGCAAATCATCAGGAACATCCCAAAGTCATGATAAGCGTGTTTTTGTTCAAAACTCCAAGTGACAAAAATGTTTTCCATTACAGCATGAAAGTCACATGAAAAACTTTTTCAAATTAAAGGTACAAAAACAAAATAATCGCAAAAAAATCAATTTTTCAGCATTTTTTTTCTTTTTTTTCTCCTTACAACATTTACGACTTTATCTACGACATCAAAAATTTTTCTACAACATTTACAACATAATCTACGACATCGTAATATCATAAACGACATACACAACATTAACAACATGTTGGGGATCTACGACATTTACAACATTTCAAAATCACTTGCCTACATTTTAGAGCACATTAGTGACGCGCATCTAATGGCTACTAGTATTGATTGAAAACAGTAAATTGTCGTACTAAGGTAAGTAGGAGTAAGTACTTATGTGAATTCTCACACGAGTATTAGTGTATGTATGATACTATTTTTACTTTTCTAGAGTACAATACTCGTAATTCATAAATAGGTATGCTAGACACTACCTTTGTACGAAGTCGTACGTAGAGTTCTACGAGGAAAACAAAGTACCCAATATGGTCATTTTTTTATTAATTTCTACCTATTTTGATGAAAAAGATTTAAAAAAATGAAAAAATGTTATAGTGGTCTCAAATAAAACAACTCATTTTTGGTCTTTTTTCTCGATTTTCATTATTGAGAGAGTTTTAACTTTGAAGTTATATTCTACAACATTTACAACATTTAGGATATTTACGACTTTTTCTACAACATCTACAAATTTTTCTACAACATTTACGACATTTTATTATGACATCGTAAAAAATCTACAACATTTACGACATTCAAAAGCAATCAATAACTTGCTAAAATTTCATCAAAAGATCTAGAACAAAATGAGTTTAAAAATTCGCAAAAAAACTTTTTTTAATTTTTAAATTCCCGTCACGTTACATCACGTCAATAAGTTTCAACGTTTTACCAGCTTGTGAAAAATAACAATTTGAGAATGATTTTGGGATGTTCCTGCCAACATTTTAATTTTGGCGAGGATGTCATGCTGTCTTATCATTAAGCAATAAGACATTTTAGTTTGTAACTCTTCACCATTTACCCAGTCACTGGCTTTTATTGCATGATTGAAAAGATAGTAAAATTACAATTTTTTTGATATCAAATAACCCATATGTCAAATGTTGGAAAAATTATCAAAAATGTGTCCTTTGGTATTTACCTGCCTCATTTGGTATGGTACTTAGGTAAGTACTTATGAACACAGGAAATGAAAAGGCAACAAATAATGAGCCTCCCCATTAAGGAATCATTGGCTTTGGAAGGTAATTGGTCTCAATTTTGCCATGGCTAAACTCTTATATTTTACAGGAGGATGGCCTTAATAAGATATGTGACATACCCCTTAAAACTTATTTGGGTTCACCACAACACCAAACACTGGTTAAACTACATCATAGTCACATCCATAATTGCTGTTATTGAAGGGTCATAGTCATTATCATCTCTTTTATAGGGATTTGGCATGTGATAGCAAAAACTCAGAAACTTAAAAATGAACTGGTAGACACCGGATGCTGGTGAAATGACCAATTTAGTTTTTGTTATTGCTTCTAAATAGGCCAACTGCCAGATAGGTGACGTCAACAATTGACTAAGTGCTATTCTCATGTATTTTACTGAAAAAAAAACAGAGTTTTTGGTCATCAATCAGAATTCTATAGAAAAAATCAAAAACATCACAAATTAAAAATATTGATGGAAAATGAGACATAAGACTTCTAAAAGGAAGAATTCATCCAAAAAAGTCATTTCAAAATAACTCAAGACTGGATAGACTTTACAAAGAGTTCTGCACATCAATAAAATTGTCTTTCAAGAGCTTTCCAATGTCATGTCATACATTGGGGCTCATTGAGGTGCACTGAGGTTCAAATAATGAAGTTTCATTTTCATTCAAACCTACAGTACAACAAGGAAAAAAATCCCATACACAGGCTTCTAAGCCTAATTTAGGGGTTGCTCCATTATGGTACTTATGTGCTAAGTCCCCCCCCCTCTTCCACTCACTTAGGAATCTACCATAATTTACATAGAAAGTGTTGGTACAGACATTTGGTAAAAAAGTACACAGACATTTTCAAAGCATGTTTCAAGGTGTGCTGACATTTTCAAATCACAGACATATTCAAATTTATTCTAAATAAACACATACAAGTACCTACTACTTACCCTGTGTAGTAACATACAGAACAAGTACCTAAGTAAGTAGATATGTACTTTTACCTAAAGAAAGAGTAGCATTCTACCTAAGGTACATAATAGAAGTACAGTATGCCAAAGAGCCGCTAGTGCTGCCATCATGGTCTAGCTACGGCTATCAGTAAACACTAGTCATAAGTGCTTAAACCCATGACATCACTAGATTTATGA
>JALLOT010000485.1:0-19869 GCA_036939595.1 Thalassiosira livingstoniorum
GGTGAGGCGAATCATCCCTTCACTCCCACCACTCCCACCACTGCCGTCGTTCGTTTCGGAGCTGCCAGAAGTGACGGCAAACCCCGAGTCGGCGGGAAAATCAGTACCAAAGGCATCGCGAAAGGTGGATTGAATGGAGGAAGCGTCGTGGTTGGCCAAGTCGAAGGTGGTGGATTCGAGGGACGAGCGGATGGTGAGTGCCAGGCCGCTCACTCCCATTTTGATCTTTTGACTGTCTTTTGATACTGCTGAATGATTAGACTTTGGGCTTTGGGCTTTGGGTTGCTCATTGCTTAATAATACCGTAAGTATGGCCTAGTACAGATTTCACATACATATTTTCCTCGTTGGGCTGTATTGAGTCAACTATCAAAAACACGATGATAATAATATTGTTCTGCTTGACTTACTACCTCTTGCTCAATCTGTTCATGTGCAATCTGATCTAGTTAGTTAGATTGCAAATAAACTAATTGCATTATTATTATTATTATTATTATTATCATTTGATAACTTTTCAAACTCAATCAAAGACAAGCAAGCAAAATGCAGACAATGGCCTATGCTCTCAGCCCCAGAATATTCCATGGATCTGATGCTCCATACACGAAGGCTGTTGCTGCCTGCATTCTGAATAGTGTGTCCAACTATCCTGAGCTCAATGAGTGTCCTGGTTGTGAACCGTGAATTTGTTTGGACAACCGAAGCCTGCATGGCTGGGAGAATGGCCCTACACTGTTTCAAATGGAACAGCTTGATTTCTTGAATATTTCCTCAGAATAAAGGGCAGCAGAATTGTTTTTGGTCAATTAGCAGTTATCGGTAAGTCAGATGGAGCTTGGGCGTTGGGTGACAAAGAATGTAAAGAAAGTTTTCCAGGACCACCATCGTCTTGCTATGTAACTTTCTGGAATCAACCAAAGTTTACCACAATGGAAGATTGTAATGCTAAGAGATTTAATCATTTGATGACAAGTCATTCTTTTTCCTTTTTGCCTGGCTGTCTTACGTGTGGATGCAGAAGAAAATTTTTGTTCGGCAAATGGAGATTAATTTTGACCAAAGGTCACGGTTGGGACAAGTGAGAAAACGTTGGCAGCTAGGTGAACAAGCCACAAGTAGATTCTTCTGAATTGGATATTGGTTGTAAAAACAATCAGCACTGGTGAAAAGACTTGAGTGTATCAAGAATTAACCAGTGAAACAGCTTGGAAGTAGCATATTCTAACTTAGCTGCAGATGTCCTGGACATCTCTTGTGTCCAGGACATTGTCCTTGCTCTTCAGTATGTCATGGCAACATCCATGCCCTGGACAAGAAAACCCATCTCCTTGACATGAAACAATACCATGTCATCCATATGCCCTTACTTTTTTGATTCTGTTATTAATTGGATATCCAAGTTTGCAATTCCCCTGTATTGTTTGCCTTCCTACCTAACATAAATAGTATCAACATATTGTACCATGCAATACTTACTCTATTAGTATCATCTATTAGTGCGGCTACCATAAGCATATTAATTTTCCACACTGCAATGTGCAATGAAAAATTTTAATCACTAAAAATACTCATCATGTCATGATTTTTGTCCAAAATCACAACAAACCGTGAGTTCTAAACTGAGGTACAATTGACAAGCCTTGTTTGGTTCATTCAATGAAACTGTATTAAAGCAAAACATTATTTTGAAGATTCACAGCACTCATTATTTCCTGGGAGTAGTTACATTTATAAGGTAATAATTTTCAATATGTATTAGTAGAGCCAAATGAAAAGCTATGTTATGCAATAAAAAAATAAAAGATGGGTTATATCCATGTAGTAAAGTAATTTTCTAATTTTTGTTGTAAAGATGCCAAATTAGTGCAATTGATACTCAATAAAATCCTAAAATGTTTGTGTTGTGATTTATCAACTGATATATTAGGTGTTTCTTGATATGTCCTGGTCATGTCCTTGCTTTACTGTGGAAAAGGACAGTGTCCTTTCATAATTGAGCTTTTTTTATTACATATCCAAAGGACATGATAAGACATATCTTGGGCATGTCCTTGTGTCTTGCACTTAACCACCCCTATGGATCACCCCTCAGAGAACACAAGGACACAGGAAATCTGCAGCTAAGTGTCTTACCCAGTTCTATTTCCTCAGGAGATTACACCATAACTGTTTTAAAAAGATCAGCTTAAATTCTTTGTATTGAAACACTTTGATCCATGATATTATTTTGCATGCTGCAAATGATTCCATTGTATGTTATCTTCTGCCACTGGTTGCTGCACCATCAGCAAGAATAATGCTAATGATCTTGTCATCCTGCAAATCTAGTGATTTCTGGTGCCAACCAATAATAATGGGTTGAGGTTTAATCAATATTACATTCCATTTTTGCTAATGGTTGTGCCAAATTTGGTGCACATATAAAAGAGGAATCATTATTTATGACAGCACCAGTTGAGTACTTGCCAATGGCAGAGATAAAAACTGTGTCTTTTGTTGGTGATTATAGGGAACAGAAATATTGATCCCTGTGTCATCTCAACATTTATTTATTGGTAACTAATTCCGCAGCACTCAGCCAGATTTGATGGGTGGGTTTTTGATTGGGGTAGGGGGGATAGCCATGATACTATTGCTGCTGCTGCTGCAGTCATGGACTCTTCTCACATGCCATAATGGTTAGTCTTCTGAAGCATTTCTAGTGTTGATTGTCTTGTATGTGGTCTTGTTGCATTTTGGGATGCTCACCTGTTTTACATTTCTCTGAATAGTACAATATCAAGTACCAGGCTGTTTGGAGTTTGGTTGCTACAATAGTAAGTGTTTCATTACCTTTATTTGAATGAATTTTGAATAATGGGAGTTGCAGGCTGCAGATGGAGAGAGTAAACTTTCATTTTTGTACCTTGAGACATTGTCAACAAGGAGCATATGATGAAACATTTGAGTGGCACTTGGGGGTTGGTGAGACAGGTTAATCTCATGGGGAATGGGTATGATACTAATAAATTATTTCATCATGGTTTTGTATCATTGGACAATGTTGACAATATGCTGAAAGGTTGCTTTGTACTCAAAATGGATTTCTTGCACTATTATTTGGAACTGACTAATACCTGGGAGGTTGAAAGCAATGCAACAACAACACACAGATAAACTGTACATGGAAGGTGGTAGCAATGCAACTGCAACACACAGATAGAAATTAAGTAAACTAACTAGAGCCTAGTAGAAATGGAGAGGCCTGGTCTGTAGCTAATTGTAGGTATAGGATGAGGCATCTAGATGGGGAAGGTTGTTTTTATTGGACAGTTAATATATTTATTTTGTAGATTAAACCTTCCTCTTGGTTTGTGAAAACACGGGCCAATATAAATATTATTTCCTTTTTTCATATCATAAGTTCTTAGAGGCATGTTAATGTTACTGATTGACACTATGGTGCTTGTTTATCCCCACATTCAACTGTTTAAAAGGAGGCCCCAGTGCATCATTGGAACTAAAGCATTATTCGTAACTGATTAAGTATTGTACTGAGAAATACAGCATGAGCCAAGACATTATTATACTTAGTTCAATGTGTATCATACAGCAAGAATGTTTGTTATTCAATTTTATTGCTTAATTGAATTGCCCATCTCATATTTGGTAATGCAAAAAAGGCAATGTAGAATCTGTACCAAATTCTACGTGGTCTCCCAATATGTTGTGATGCACAGACTCCACTGTATTTTTGTTGTTTTATTGTCTATTCACATCTATTTGAGCTACACTGAAACAAAATAACAGGTATCTTTTGACATCCTGAAATAATAAGATGAAGTATCATGTGCTACAGTAAATAGTCTCAGTATACTTCTTGAAAATAATCATAGGAATTCATTGAAACCCAAAAAAGTAAGATTTGAAATACAACAGGAAAAACAGAAGCATCTGCACAACACCAAACCAACCACACGTTAAAGTGACACAAAACAGTTCAACATCATTGTGTTGACACATAGACATTTATGTGATACTGAGCTAGTGACCTTGTGAGCACACACTAGAACTCCTCTATCACTAAACCTATGATGCTTTCTGATAAAACATGTTCCAAATAAAATTGGTTCACTTGCATTCTGATGTTCATATAATAAGAACATCCTACTTCATGTTGATTGACTCACCATGATCTGCACTGACAATGATGTTGGCATGAAATGACCAGCACCTTGCACCACAATGACTTCAAAAAATGATGATGTAGTGGCATTGATCTGTATGGTCTTGATAGCCTTTTTCAATAAATGTTGCCTTCTGAATCATATTATTACTACTTTACTATTGCTATTGTTAGTCACTGGTGATTTTGAAAGATGATTTATACTTAGTGTTTAATGTACACTACAACGTGTTGTCCACTTTGTGAGTATGATCTTTGTGGTGGTGGTCCTAATCAATGTGATGGCCATGGTGTTGTTTGAACCTCCTATTGGTAAATTCCACCTCATGCAATTTCTTTTCCACAAGCTTACATACCAGACATTGCTGAATTTCAAACACCTTGCCCCCATTCATCATTCATTTGCACCACCCCATGGGCATTGTTGGTAGTCAGATGGACTGTTGGAATGTACAATGTGACAGATGATGCAATTTACACAGATGGCTCACTCCATTCCATGGCCAAAAAGTTGGAGACCAAGAGCATGAAGAGGGATTCATGATCTCCAACTTTTGAGGGCATGACCCCCTCACTTCCTACATATCATACACTTTCTAGTAAACTTCCTACAATTACAATGATGGTGTCTTGTAAACATCCAGATTGGCTTGAATGACATTGAGTTTCAATTTATTCAACTGCTTCCAACCAGTATGATGGGTTGGGATTCATCAGTTGGAATTAATCCCCCATTGTTTCAGTTTAATTCATTTCCTCCAATGTTGACTCAGCAATGAGAGAAACGCAAGGGCTGCAATGCCCAGAGGCACAGGGCTTGCTTATTTTTTTGTGCAAGACTTCTGTATGAGGCAAGTTGCTGGAGTTGCTGCCCCTGTTAGCATCATATCAATTGTTCATGGAATTTTTGGTTGGTGCTTTCAGCTCATCAAAGATAGACAATTTATTGCTTTGCTGGTAACAACATAGTTCAGCATAAGACATTAGGCATCAGTTGTATTGTCATTTATTTGAAGTGTTCTGGTGGAGGAAAAGAACACAATATTGTTCAGATGTCAATGTTTTTTGTGGGCTCAAAGATGATGCAAATAAAATGGATTTTTTTCTGTTTATCTATAGAGTTTAATTGATGAGAATAATGTTCACCTCACTCATTAATTGGAGCAAAGATTTGAGGCACAGAGACTCTATTTTAAAGGAAGTTTTTTTTGCTAAAAGCAAGATAATGACCATGTGTAAAACCCACTGTGTTTGCAAGGTATTGAATAATATTATCTACTCACACAGGTACAATATCATGAAACACCCTTCAAATCTTATGTCCTTCATACAGTCATGAAGGTTGCATTCAAAGGGATCTTCAGGATTGAAGTATTGGAGGAGCCCTCTTCATTGTTTTGGAGGGTGCTGGGCAGTTGAAATGTTTTCAATTTTGTCTGTGTTGGTCATTCCTAGTGTTTTGTTGTGTTGAGAGGGCTTCTGATGCTTGAAGCTTTTTGTAGAACATTAAAAAAGCTCTCCTCTGGGTAATATTTTATTACCTTGGAGATATAGGCCTTCTATCTATTGAACTTTTTTCTTAGATAGATTCTTTTGGGACCATGAATCCATTGCTAAAAAGTGATAAATTAGTTCAATAAAAAACCATTGAACTGATTAGTCAAATTTTGTTGGAAGTTGTGTAATGTGGTCAATCACAAAAAAATTCACAGAAATATCTACCTATTTAAGTTCAATACATAGAGTATGGATATGTATGGTCTATTTACCAGGAAAAGTTCTCTCTAAATCCAAGATCCAAGATATCTCTTTTGTGTACTTACCCCTGTATGTACCCCAAGGAAGGCATTGATTCTGTATGTGAATTATCACAGGGTAATTACCTCACATCTTCCATCTGCTTCTACCTCGATAGGATACTCAAAATCATGTGTGTTATTTGTTGTTGTTGTTGAACTGCTGGAACATTCCAGAATTGTGGATTGTACGTGTGAATTTCATTCAAATATGTGATAAAAAGAAACAGTGTGACAGAAAGCAAAATGTGACTGGGGACACAATCACTTTTTAAAGTTTAAAATTATTTTAAATGAAATTTACAGAAATTTATTATTGCACTTATTAACAAAAAAATCAATCTCAGATTTGTTGGGCATTTTTGAATCCACAAAAAAATCACAAAAATCCACAAAAATTAAGGAAAAATGTTGAAAAATCACAAAACAGCAATGGTTGGCTTAAAAAAATTATGAGGTTGATATTGTAGTTTGCCTCAGAACCAAAATGATGAAGTTGTCCTAAAGGCATCAGAAACCATCGATGGATGCAAGTCAGGGATGATGTTCTATCACCATTTAAAGGCCTCCTCAATGAGCCCCATTCTGATAATGATGAATGTTTTTGGGGACATTGTCATAGCTTCCATTGGGCACTACAATGGCATCATGTTTTGGTCATCTGCCACACCCATTTTGGGATCTTTCCATGACTTGTCAGTACTGGCAAGGGATTGTTCTTCTTTGTCATCACCTCATGAAATGCCTCAATAGTTTGGACATGTTGTGCTGTTGTTGACCAGTTGTATCAGGTATCCTTTGCAGAATAGTGGCTCATGTTGCCTGCAACAACAGTGGCATCATTTTTATAGTTATCATCAGAAAGGTAGGGTGCACAGTTAGTACTATTTGTTTGGGTGGGGTTCAGTGTATAATTAGTAGCAATGGAATCTACTAGATTTTTTAATAAAAATTATTCTCTGTGCTTGCCGGCCCAATCTGTCAAGCTTGTAGTCCTTGCCCTATTAGAAAATGCTTGTGTTCTACCACTTGAAATACACATTGTCCCTTGAGCTGTCATGCTTCAGCTTGTCTAATATTCAGATTATGTTTGTACTTTGGATTGAGACAGTGAAAAATGTGATCTCCATTGTAGCCAAACAACCAACAGTAAAGCCAATGTTTATGTGTCTTGGTCACATTACTGATCAGTGCATTGGAATGTTCATGACCTTGTCCTTGAGTATAATTGTGTTGAGGATAGCCTCGATTTAGTAGGGATGTGGAGCTAGGTACAAATTACCATGCTGTGGCACATGTCCCACATTGTTGGGATTGCCATTCCCACTCTGATGCCCTGTTCACTACTGACTCCACTTTGAGTATGTCTATTGTGCCCTCCATACCCTTGTCCTTGATATGTCATTGGTGGTTACATCTGCTGATGTAGGTACATTGCTGCTGTTGTACCATCGGAAGGGTGTGTCTGAGTATGTTGGGCAAAATGGGTGGTGGATGTATGAGTGGTGCATGTTGGATGGATATGTTTGCTAGTTGTTGTTGTACTATCTACTGTGAGAAGGGTTTGAAATTGGTCTTGTTGTCTGGCAAGAGTGGTGATGGTATTGACCACATCATTGTGACTGTCGGTCAATGTCATGCTTGTGGGGTTGAAATATTTTTCTAGGTTGGGTGTTACAGCAAGCTTGCTTACCCTCTCACTGAGTGTATCACGTTGCACCCAGAAGGTTTTAACATTTGTCCAGTTTTATTTGCTGATCCTGCTAGGAAATTTTCATTGTAACCACAAAAATCATTCTGGTAGAAGCCACAGTTTGTAAGTGAAATGTTGAGTTTTGAGATAATGTTGTGATGCTCAAAAAGGGTTGTTATTGTGTTGCACAAAGAATTGTGATCTTCCATTTGAGCAAATTAATTCTTGATGGGTTCATCAAGTGAATAGGGAGCATGGAAGTTCTTCATGTTAATCTTCTGGTCACATGGTGTGACATGTCCATAACTTGGACACAAATAGTTGAGGATATTTTGTATCCCCAAGTCTCCGAATCTACAGGATCCCATTGTTGCAGCTGATTTAGATGCATCAGGAACTGCCTGATCAATTTTGTGTCAAGTGGCATACTTGAAGATGACAAAAGTGTTAAACATTTCATTTTTGTTTCACAATTACCTTGTGCATCTTGCTGGTCATCACATCTTGTATGATGATGTACAAAGTTGTAACTCGGATGAGTTCCTGGATTTGGTAGGTCAACCCAAGTGTGATTGGGGACCTGCAGGTCATATTACTGGGTCCATTATGTGGTCTGCATGGCCCATCAATGGCAACTGCTCAGATGGGATGAGGCATGCTTTTGTCACAATCTCTTTTTAAAGGTAAAAGATATTCTGATTCATTGGTCCGGGGTAAAGGCTGGAAAGTTTGCCAATGCTAGACTTGCACTCTTCAAGGAGAGTTCAGCCACCATGGTCTTATTCATAGCACATTCCTGTTTTTGATGCCTATAGGTGGTGCTAACTTTGTTGGCACACACACTTGTTAAATTAAAAATGATTAGTTACAACTACTAAATCTGTAACTACATACTTAATTTGCAACTTGGTGTTTTAACTAATTATGATATTAGATCTACATCCAGGGGCAAGCTAAAAGTTATGATTGCAGGTGAAAGTGAAAGGATGAGATGAACCTGGATGAAGGTGATGATTTTCCCAATATGACAGGAAATTGGATTGCACTATCAGATTTTGTCTCTGTCGTGGCATGGGGTGTATCTCGCCCTACAGGGAGGGGTGTGGTGAGGTTCTGGGTGAAGTGTGCATTGAAAATGGAAGGTCATTTGTGGTTGACATGATGGCAATTGAAATGATAACATGGTAGCATTGACTGCAACAAACCACACAACAGCTGTTCTGGGCTCACCAGCAGCTACTTGGGGGGGGGGGCATGATGATCATTAGATGAGGAGTTGATGGCGCTGGGCAGCACTGATATGCTGGGCATGAAAGATGGCAACCATGAATACATCCCCAACATATTGAAGTTTGATTGCAGTCTGGCAGACCACTCTCCTGTTCTATGAAAATATCAACAAAAGTCAAAATTGATTATGCTGTTTCACTCTTTGAAAAATGCTTTTTTGATGCCCTCTATGTAATTTTTAATTTGACACAACAATCAACTGACAAGCATTTCCGCCCAAAAAAAAATACTGGAACACTCAATCCAGGTTTAACAAAAAAGAAATCTAAAACTCCCTGGTCCCCATCAAGAGTACCCCCCTGCATGGTATCCAACATCTACCATACCATCTACTCACCACACTGCCAAATGAAAAGCAGGGAACCTCCACCACCGAAAATGACTACCATACCGACAACAACAAATTAAAACAGCAACAACAAATAATACAACTGGTATGACTACAAACCAGATGGATTTATAAAGATTCTTTCTGTGTGGGTTGGGTCATGGGGTAATTTGGACAGAGGTCAAACAGATGCAAGCCTGGCATTGACAGCTCAAATGACACTGGCCCATCAAACTCAATCAGAGGCAATGCCCATTTTTTAGAAATAAAAATAGTACAAGAATTGAATTGGAATGGAAAAATTAAGTTCATTTATCTTATCTTGTCTATTTATCATAATATTCTTGCAATGTCAAATCAAATCTTCGTGGTACTCAGCAGAAAATAGTCACAGTCACAACTTATGCGTCTTTACAATGGCGAAAGGTTTCTAGAGATATATAATCTGGCAAACAGAGCATACTCTAATAATTATTTTAAGTAACCCCAAGAACAAAAGCTCAAAATCATCAAACCTCTAAAGCAAAAACTGCGTGTCATGCACCTATAATTTCTTGTCACACATGTATACATGTTTCTGAATAATAAGTCAATGTATTAAAAAATTCTTCTAATATTTTGTACATTTCAAATCATTATACTCGTCCAAATAATATATAAAACGTATTCACGAAGTGTCACTCGTTGCCAATAATATCTCGTCCTTCAAGATAAAAGACCACCGACCAACTTCTCCTTTCTATCTCTCCCTCTTTTTATCTAACGTTCGGAATTCGGCATGGTGCAGTGAGTGGGACATTGTCTCTTTTCTTAACGCGCCGTCCCATTCTCCTGACCGTCCATGCCGTGTTTCTTCTATCATCTCTATTCTTCTATCTTGTTTTCTTCTATGTCGAAAATGCGTTCCTTTCGGAAACAACCCCCATCCAGAGTGACGTGTCACAATGTTTCTCTATGATAAACCCCATTGGCACAACCACCCTCAAGTAGCCGCAACCCCGAACCCCGAGCACCTAGCATCCGTTCTTCATGGCACACTGCATGTACGAAGCAACGGCATTGCTACACGAAAACGTCTCCGTTCCTCCCCCCATGGAACACTTCTTGAATAGCTTGTACGACTCTTCGCATGAGAATTGTCTTGAATGGCTTGACAATGTGTTACTTCTTCTCGATTGGAACGGTGAGGTTGCCATTGTGGTCGTTGTGGCCATTTGGGAGGAGCTGTTACTTTGTTGCGAAGTCATGGTTGGATATTGGTTGACTTTCGATTTGAAATTAACTGAACCAAATAATATGATAGTGATTAGTTAGTTTGGAGTTTGGACTTGCGTTGTTTTCCTTTGCTGGTGCACGTGCTTTGACCTTCGAATTTATGTGAGATTCCGATGTGGTGGTGGGCAAGAGGTTTAGTTGTCAAGATTGGACGGTGCCTGATAAAGTCTCAGATGAATTCTCACAAAAATGTCAAGAGGGAACATAACAATTTTGAAATATTCTATGGTATGTCAGAACAGGTCAGAACCGACTGTGGCCTTGGCTCGTGGCTTTTTTGTCACGAAAGAGATTGGAGGGATCAGTCGGAGAACATAACAATCATCCCCACTTTTTGACGGAGTTTGGTGTCCGTCGTCTCCAACGTTCGTGCAAAGCAACATAGGTACATTGCGCTGGCATCTCGCATCCTTCTCCGCCCGGCCAGCGCACGCACTGCCTGTCTGGCTGGCTGGTGGCTGGTGCGTGGCTGGTGGCTGGTGACATCATAAAACAAGCTCTAAACGGCTAAAGCTAGCTAAATCAAGATGAACGGATATTGGGTGCGGCCGGCTGAGTCTTGGTTGCTCATGGGAAGAGTCTGAGCCTGTCTATCTGAGCAACAGACCGACGGGACTGGTCGTGAATTGTGCTGGGGCCATGTTGCGGCCTTCTCGTGCCTGGATGGTGCCTGTCACGTCGTGAATGGAGTTGACACAATGTGATGAGTTGTGTTGTCAGTGTGTTGTCGTGGTTTTGTCCGTTCGACCGTTCAAGCAGGCTCAGAGGTCGGTGCGTTGTAAGTAGTAATAAGAGGTAATAAGTACCATACAATAGTATTGTACTTTTAAAGTACTACCATACCATATTATGGTACTTACTTATCAAAATCTATCAAAATGCCTCCTTGATTATTACTACTTCTGTCTCACAAAAAAGGTAGATTTTTTTTTAAATGGCAGGATTAAGGTCTGTAATTGACCAAGAGATTTTTTGTTATACAAATCAAATTCTTCTCTCAATTACCTCTCCATTGATGTATGACACCATGGCATCATCATCAAAATTAGCCTCAAAAATGGCAATCTGCCACCTCTGACAGCATTTTTTAGGCTGTGATGTAGATGTGGAATCTCTCCAAAAACCATCACAACTGTTGACTGGTGCTGACCCCATTCGATAATTGTGTTGCTTGGTTTTTGTCGAAATCAACTGAGAACTAGGTCGTTGTGTAACCATGGTTGCGAGATGGTGGCAGCCGAAGGCATGATGTAGTGACGTCGTTCTCAGCCTATGCGTAGTGGAAAAATGCTGTTTAAAGCTCTAACCCTGTAGAGGGATGATACTTTAAAAGATAGTGTAACACGGTTTTAATAATATTAGTGTTAAGCTAGTCGTTTCCACCGAAGCAGACGCCATGGTGGAGAAGTTCATTGAGGGACGCTGTTGTCTAACAACCATCAGGCATCATCTGTAGAAGAAAGAATAGGATCTAGTACCAAAAAATTGCATTTTTTGTGGGACAGCAAAAATGGCCTAATCAACCTTTTTTGTACTTAGGACAGAGGTAGTAATACAATACTATTTTCTATTGGCACCATACAATAGTAAGTACTACTTGATTGCTTCTACTAGAGGTGATGATTTACTCCTTCCATCCCACATGAATAGGTCTTTTAATTTTAATGTCAAGGTGGAGGTCAGTATTTGTCAGAGAAAAATCTGATTATCCAAATCAGATTCTTCTCTTAAAAGGTGTCTTCATGACACCATGGTCTAAATGGTGGTGAAAAATACAGCCACCTCCAAAAAATTGAAAAAACTTCTGCTTTCACAGTTTCAAAGCATCTACTACCACTTCATATGCAACTGATTACAAGTGTTGGCCTTTTCCATTATACCAAGTGTTTGTTTTGGTCAGAGAGATCCAGCAACTTAGTTGTATTGGACGCCATGGTGAAAAGATGGCAGTGGCGGACAACGATCAGTAATGATGTTGTACTTGGCCAAAACCAGGCCAATTATTGCTGTTAAAAGCTTAGAACCAGGGGTCAATAGTGATTTACTATTACCCCCCGATAAGGTGATTTTACTATTACTATTTTTGGCGAAGTAATCCAAAATTATCGCCAAGGACAGACGAAGGGTCTCTATCGCCGGTCTTCAATAGCAGGTAAGATTCTTTTCGTCACGATAGTAAAATTAATCGATAGTAAGTCTATTAAAATGGTGACTATTTATCAATGCAAAAATAGCAGATTTTTCTGTGATCTCTAGATAATAAGTGATCAAAATAGTAAATCATCAAAGTCATTCTGATAGTTACTATCACTTACTATTGATTTACTATTGAACAATTGTGCTCAGCCTGTAAATGTCGACGTCAACAGGTCAACGTGGTGTGTTTTGTGCTGGCATCTGACATGAAGAATCGCTCTGCCCATCAACCAGCGTTGCTCTAGGTAGGTAGAGGTAGATACTAAGTAGAGTAGTAGTATTGTACCTACTATACTACCATGGCAGCAATCATAAATAATTGCTACCACCGTCAACAAACGCATTTTCACTTTCAGACGAATTGAAACCCATCATCTTCCAATCAACCAACCACATTCAAGTTCCACCTCATCATGGCAACGGCTTCATCTTCGTGGTGCTGGGGCAACCAACGGGTCAGGCAGCTTCGAGCTACGAGAGGAACGGCGGACGAGTATGGCAGGGAAGAGGGACGAGTTCGGATTCTGATTGATTTGTTCAATCGTCATTCTTCTTCCAATGCCATCCAAAATCTTCGATCTTTTATAACCTTCAACCTTCAACTTCGAAGTTTATGTTGATAAAACAATGAAAACGCTACAACCACGCTATTATCTATTTGATGGCCACCGTTCACCACGCCAGTGCCAACTCGAATCGTGCGAAATTTGCGTGCGTGGGTTTTTTGCGTACCAATAAGATGCATCGCGTTGGGTGGAGGTGCTTCATCCTCCTACACCTCCCACTATCGATTCATTTTGGGTTTTCAAATGATTATCTCACAAAACAAAACAATAGCTAAGCAAAGGAGGTAAGCCGCAATGAATTTTTCTATGTATCAATGATTTTGAATTCCTTGGAATAATTAATCCTCGTCATTTTTTATTGCTTTCAAAGTGCAACGAAACATGAACGACCCACCTCTTTTGACGCAGACGCCCGAGGTACTTGCTGGTGCCAGTGTTGGAAGCATCGCTCTCGGGGTTGACATTAGTGAGGAGATTCGTGCAATGAGAAATTCGCCATCTAAGGAAGTCACACCATCCAAATTAGGGGCTTCCCCTTCTAGTTTTGCATCGTCTCCTTCAAGTTCTCTGTCATTTGCTGGATTGTGTTCGCCCACATCCGAAACAAACGAAACACGTGAAGCACGGCTTGATTCAGACAATTCCCCAACGAATGCTGACGAAACAGATGGTCCAGCAAAAAAGGCTCAGGCCAAGATCTGGAATTTCGCAGATATGGAACCTGCTGACTGGGATGGTAAGACCGATCAACTCGGTGTGCCGTCTTATGTCCCCTACCGTCGTTTTGAAGCAGGGAAGACAGCAGATGTTTGGGCTTTCTATTTCGAGCTGAAGGAACCACTGCAGAAGTTCGAGGTCGTGTCCAAGAGGGGAAGCAAACTCAAGACGAAGAAACGGTGTGTTAGTCCACGTCCGGTGCAGGGACTACTTTCTTTCGCCGAACCACAGCAGTCGAAGCTTGTGGTTTTCACAACTCTGTGTGTGTTGTGTCTCGAGGATGCGCTTGTGGCAAAAACCAAGACCAAGACAAGCTGGTGCGAAGCTCTTGGAAACGTCAAGGCAAACTCAACAAATGCCAAGTCGCACCTACGTACGAAACACAAGGATAACCAGAAGGTGGTGGACTATTTCCGAGGGTTGCGAGAGAGGAAGGAAAGATCCTCCACTTCCACTCTGGAGGAGATACCAGAGTTTGATGGAGGGGAAAGCTCAATGCAAATCATGTCAAATAAACAACTTGGGAAGAAGTTTCGCAGGGCGTGCATGAGATGGTTGGTCAACAATAATCTTCCGCATGACATAACCCAGTCCGTGGAGTTCATGGAGATGATCCATGTTTTGAATAAGTCGATTGAGCCAATGGCGCGAGAGACATTCAAAACTGAGCTGGAAATCATGTTCAATGAGGTATGATAACCATGTTCTAGTACTTAACTTACGAAATCGGTTTCATGTCTGACATTTCTGTTTTGTTTGCCACTGCAGATGAACGCAGGAATCAAGCACTTCATCGCAGCTCAGCGTGCTACCTTTCCCAAAGGCGTTAGATTTTACAGCCTTTCTCAAGATCTCTGGCAGTCGATCTGCAAGAACGGCGCTGTTGGGAGTTCGTATCGGTCTCTTACACCTGGCATGTTGCCAATTACAATTGCCATGACTCTGTTGAAGAATAATTCAAGTCACAAAGCAGAAGATGTGTCTAACCAGTTAGCCCTTGAGTACGAGAATCGCTTTGACGCGAAACTGAAGGAGGAGACCTTTTCTTCGGGCAGTGACACAACGATCTCAGCAGTGAAGGTGTCAGAGTGGCTCGGGGCTCTACAAAAAAATTGTGAAATGCACAGCTGCAATTGGCGCTTGCATATGGGCTTGGTGTGAAGGAGAACACCTCCACAAAGGTGACTGTGAAGGATGGCAAGAAGAAAAAGGTGAAAGAAATTGTTACACCTGGTGGCGAGTTCAGTCTTGGAGCTGCTATCTTCAAGGCCTTGAGGGACATTGCAGGGTTCTTTGCTGTATCTGCCCAGCGCCGCGAGGAGTTCAAACATATCCTTGTTGAATATGGACTTCCGGAGCTTGGCTTCAATCTGCCTGGTGATACCCGTGTTGGCTCCTATGTCAAATTTCTGCAAACAATGATAATGCTCAAGTTTGCTTTTTCAATGTACGCCGACAAGTATCATAAGAGTAAGTTCGTGAAACAATGGCAAAAGATGACTCCGTACATGTGGCAGGTAAGTCCAATGAATTGATGAGCAACTTATTCTTAAATGTTTCTAAGAAATGCATTTATTATCAAAAATGTTAACAGGTTGCCGGTGAAATGGAGAGTGCCACTAACCGGCTAGCGAAATACGCAGTCACAAGTGCACAAACAGACAGTGCTTGTGCTGTTTCCCTCAAGGGGTTCTATCGCAAAATCATTGACCAAGCCACGAGTGTCACGAAGTTCATGGTCATGAGCCAAGAAAGGCCTTCGAAAGACTTGAAACTGAGCACTTGGCCTCGTGACGCGGTGGAGGAGGATGAACTGACTGAAGGAGGGAGACGCTGCATTGAGAGGATGAGGAAACAAGTGGAGAAGAGGCTAGGACAGCTGCCTGAGGAAGAAGCAGTGGCAATTCTTCTTGACCCTGCTACCAAGACTTTCTCTAGGCAGTTTCTGAAGGATCCTCCCACCCTTTACTCTGCTACAGTCGAAGCACTCAAGAATTTGCACCATGACATGTACCGTAAGGTTCATGGCATTACGGCAGCAGACGAGCAAGAGGATGACGAGATAGTGGATAACGTAGATTCTCCTGAAACAACACTTGATCAAACAGACGACGGACTTATTTTTAACATGGTGCCGGACTCTGACGAATTGGAGCAGGACACCAGTGGTGGCAAAACCAAGACTGAGATTATTGATGAGAAAGCAGACGCTATTGTCGACCAGTGGTTGCGTCATAATGTCCGCTACAATCATTGTTTGTACGATGAGTCTGATCCTTTGCCTGAAACCTTGGGAGCGATAACAATTTTTGATGTTGTGAACAAATTTAATTCAATGAAGTACATTGGAACTGTCATGCGGAATGACTTTCCCTCTTTGTGGCAGCTGGCACGAGTTCACTTCTCTCAGTTTGACAATGCTGGGTTTCAGGAGCGGGTTTTCTCAACTGCATCCAATGCGCAGAATAGTCGGCAGAGCAGAATGGACCATGATGAGCTTGAGATGAGGACCCTGCTTTGCCAGAATCGCAACCTGATCCGTGATGGAACATTGCAGCCTCCTAAGAAGAATTTGAAGCGTGCGTTAAGGGACTTTGGGGATAGTAAGTGAAATAGTAATCTACTATTAGTGCATATTGAAATAGTAAGTTGGTTTCTGGATGCATATATAGTAAGTGATCAAAATAGTAACTAGCTTTTAAGTGACATTGATAGTAATTTAGTGGATTGGTAGGAAGCTAAGAACTGCTACTATAGTAAGCTACATGTGGTAGTATTGGCAACGACATATGAACCATTAGTAAGTGTGTAAAATATTGTCAAAATCCGTAATTTCTGAGTAGTAAATCAAAAATTATCTCCAATTTTGACTTACTATTGACCCCTGCTTAGAACCCATAGAGGGTTGATAAAGTTAACAACAGTATGCCACAATTTATCTGTTTGGTTGTTAAGGTCATCCTTTCCATTGTAGTTTTTGCTATTGTGGACAAGTCGTCCAAGCATCTTCATCATCAGATGTGCATCAGCCACAGTCAAGTATCAGCCATAGCTGGAACAATAGGATCTGGTAAAAAATAGACCTTTTTATGCAGGACATAATCCAACTTCAAATGTACCTTTTTTTTTAGGACTAAGGGAGTACTAAATACTGTTCTTTTACTACAGATTGGCCAGGTCCTCTCTCATTTTTATATATTTTTTTGTTTTTTTAATTTACTGATAAAAATTATACAAATTAATACAGCAATTTGTAAATGGATATGTCAAATATTCATTGAGTTATTTTTCACAGCTCAAATATGTTTTTATTGATAAAAAGGAAATCATATGAAAAGGCTCTTCAAAGACAATGATCTTCTGGTATAAAAAGACTTTCTCATTTCTATCACTAATATGTACATAATAATGTATGGAATAACTGGCCAAAGGATGTTTTCATTCTCTATCTTAATTCATTTTACTATTTTTTGATGCTGAAACAAACGTAAATTGAGTAATCAAAACTTGTTTGAAGCTGATTCTGGTATATACTTTAAATGAGGAAATTTTATTTCAGCAAATATCTACATCTTCATTATAGGTTTTAATTTCAGACTTTACTAATCATTGAGTCCTAAATCCCAAAATTTTAATTAAAAAAAAAGACCAAGTATTGGCTGGGAAATAATTTCCTTAAGTTTCAGGGTGGCCTACCTGTGGCAAATGTGTTGTACGTCAGCAGGTAGGTAAAAAACATTAGGTAGATGTGTGAGTAAGGTGGGTAAGGTGGATACAGTGCATTTAACCTAATTTGACTACCCTCTAAATTGGGAGAGCTCATTTAAAAGGCACAACATGGAAAATTCTCTGTATAGAAGGTGTTGTGGTGAATGTACATATGACGTAGTGTCTCCAATTCTGCTATGCTTCCCCAACTATGGTTTTGGCCATTGTCAATATTTTTTGTCAAAATTTAATTGAATCAAATCTCCATATTACTTTTGAGTAAATGAAGTATACATTTTTTAAATTAACATTCACTCGTGTTATCAAATAATCATATTTTTTAATCAGCAGAGGTTATTATATGCATGTCTGTGACTTTTAAGTTTACATGTTGTAGAGATTTATTCTTGGTGATAAACTTCCAACTAAAAGATAATATTGATGAAAAATAATATAAATAGATGACTGAACCAAGATCAAAGTGACATATATGAATCCCCACACCTTGATTTCACCAACCATCACTTTCATGTTTATTGCTGCAGCCTTTGGGTGTGTTTCACCTAATACCATCTTTGGTACATATCTAATTGGTAAGACATTGTGCAAAGCACACAATTACAGCAAAGACATAAACCCTCCACAACGCAATAATTCTTTGGGATTGAAAGATATAAATATATGGGAGACAAAAAAATCTATTTTCATTGGCAAAGTTAGTCATTTACACTTTTTTCTAAAAAAAATACAGTGGAATGAATTAATAAATCAACTTACTGCCCCCCAGAAAGGTAATCAAAATCTTGCCCACAACATCCAGTGGAGAATGATTCCATTTATGTATTATGATCAAACATCTACGTGTGGATGGACCTTCTTGTATATTTACTACCCAATTTGGACAACCAAATTATTGATGTAAACAAATACATTACATTGAACCATGAACATACATTATGAAAAAAGAATCAGTAGATCCAAATACAATTTAGCAAAGGATTGGTTTTAAAACAACAAAACACCCAACACAAACAGAATTATTGGTCATATATATATACAATTTGGTTGATCAATGGTCTACTTAGAAGCAACATGGCAACAGGAAGGAGTAACCTACCTGTTGTGTTTGAATGAAATCAATAGCATTTGAAGTGTCATCAATTATCAGTATATATCTACAGATATTTGACTGTATGTAGTGTATATGTATACATTTTGCATATTATTTTATCAATCTCAGATACTGTGATAGAACTATACCCAACATGCATATGTAGAAACCTAGATACAGTCTAATTTCTGTAGAGATGTAGATATGTTGACAATGGATGATTCTCCAAAAGCCATCAATTACCTCAGAACAAAGCAGGAAGACTACTCTCTAAAGTATCATTGACCGGAAGCAAAATATAGTCATTTTTCATGTGTGTCTGTGAGCATAATATAAATGGTGGTAAATTGATAAAACTGAACCAGATTGAGCTGAGGCAATAGAATTATGGTCAATAATGATAGAAAGACAACCCACTATCATATATACTGCTAAGATGACAGATGGAACAATTTTTCCGTGTTATTTCTTAAATTTCTCATGTCAAATAACTCTGGAAGCATGATACTTGTAGAATATTGCAATGGATGGGTATATAGGATTAACAATGAAAAATAATATCTTTGATCAGGGTTGGAATTTTTCAAAGAAAATGGTATGGTCATTCTAGAGCTTTTTAAAAAACAAACATTTCTAAAACAGCTCAACAAGTAACACATAAAGATAAAATTTTGCTAGCATCTAGTATAATTATTGTCTGTTGTTTTGTGTGGGTTGGGTTTTTACTCATACTTGAAGCTACATTCAATAATTCTTCTAACAGATGGATTGGTCAGGAGTAGACAGAGGCAACTCAGTTGTTGCTCTAGTTGTAGTTGGATCTAGTGAGAAATTCAAACTCCAGAGATTTACAGCAAGAAATAATCCATTTATTTTTCATAAATTTTTAAATAAGTAATTTCATTATATTGTCAGTAATTTAAGACTGTTAGACCTAATTTTGATGCCCGTGCATTTCCATCACCTGTGTAAAATACAGATAATAGCTTTTACCCAGACTTTCTCAGACCGTCCGTCTTGG
>JALLOT010000486.1:0-19824 GCA_036939595.1 Thalassiosira livingstoniorum
TGTGTTTGTTCCAAACACAATAAAAATTACGAATGACTGGAAACAGACTGGAAACAGACTGGAAATAACTTTTTCGGTTTATGCTCGCTTAAACAGACAACACTGCTTCAAAATTTACATTCCTTGATTCTTCAAGACTAATAGTCATTCCTCACAGAAGAATTTTGTCATTGTCGCAAAGAAATAATCATGACCCCCATGCCAGCCCATTACTCGTAGTATGGTAATTAGCATTTAAGCCCACTTCTATCTGCCCACTTATTAATATTAGTTAGTGATAGTTTTATTGTTAACTAAAACGATTGACGAATAAACAAAAGCTAAACAGAACTTTATTTTCAGTATCATAATTATTTTTATGTTTGTAATGTTTTATATCCAGCAACCAATGACAATATTGAACTTGTTATGGGTATTGTAAGCAGGATTAAATAATAATTCATGCAACCAATGACAATCATCCCTTGACAAACCATTGTACCTAGGTACATATTAGTATTTTAATACTCACCATCATACAACACAACAGGGAAGGGTCCACTAAGGCTACCTTGAATAGATCCACCCAAAGTACCAACCAGTAGAAAGTAAGTATATTTTCACTTGCTTCTCAAATAATATCATTTTTCATATGTTTTATACATATGTATTTCTTATTACTGAACCTAAATTTTACAGACCTTATTTTTACATTATCATCTTGATATTTATTTTTAACTTTTTATCAGCAATATAGAAATGGCTTGTATTTTTTACATAATTCTTTGGTGAGTATTATTGTATTATGAGGTGCATGGTAGATACTTGATTCTATGTACTGCTACCTCTACTAAGTAAACAAGAAGAATTACTCTAAGTATTATGAAAGCATAGGAGTGCAGCATGCATGCATATCACAATGCATTCAAGCAAGCAGGTGCATAAGCAAACTATAAACAGCTAAGCTAACAGCTAGTAGCTAGCAAAAACAATGACAGCTGTAGATTGATTGTGATGCCCCACTCAACCTTTTTTGTCTGGTTGGTTGCTGCCCCCCCTCCCCTCCTCCACCCCTCCTTCACTTCTCTGTAACTATATCTGCTTTCATGGTTTCTTTCAGGGATGTACAGAAGCTTACTGTAATTTTGTACTACCTTGCAATGTGAATGTTGCAAAGTGCAAATCACAACAGTACAAGTAGTAAATTAACTAATGGATAGGCATATTAGTGCTTGCAACACTATGAGTTGCCTTAAACTACATCAAAATCAAATTGTCACAAAAAAGAATAGTGCAATTGCTACAATGGTGATGGAAAAAGTCCACAATGCTGATCAGGAATGTTGTTTGATAATATGTTAACTAATTTGGCTAAACTATAGTAATCACATCAATATAATACAAAGCAGAACAGGCAATTCATTAGCATCAGGATGATGCATGTAGTGGAGGGGGAGGTCAGATTATCACTCACAAGATGAAGAGCTTTCAAGTTAGATTGCAGCAATGTGGAGGCAGAAGAAATCCCATGGATTACATGCTTTAAACTGATGGGGATGGATGGTAAGAAAAATGCAAACTTTGTAGAATACTACTGTGTTGTTCTGGTTAGGTAAGTACTACTTATATACTTGACCTCCAAAAACCCCAAACAATAAAAATATATTCAAAAGGTATTTCCAAAAATAAGTTTTTTTTAGGTCTTTGGCCCTTTATATTGCTTTTATGACCCTAATCTACACTAATAGCTAAGTACTACACAACATACCACACTATGCATACATGCAATGCATGGTATTATTATTTTTGTACCACAACAATAAGTATAGTAGTACACAGTACTTCTTACTTATGATACATGTAGAGATATATTATTGGCATACAAGTAATTGCACAATAATATTAGGAGTATTATTATTTATATTCGAATTTTATAGAAGTAAATAGTAGATTAGACAGACCATGGCTATCTAAGGCCAGATAGGGGCGCCATTTCCATGCTCCTTCTGTCACATCCCCCCTTTCAACTTATTTCACCTTCCACAGTTGGTATTTACAACACAAAATTCCACCCTAGCATTCTGATAATCCATTAGCATAAGATGGATTGTTGCTTTCCCCCCTTTACATTTTTGTTGAGATGTGGAAACCAACACATGGAATACTACCATAAGTAGATATTTTGTGTCATGACTAATAAACACATAGATAACTTTCAAGTTTTGTCTTAGATAGATTATTTTTGTTAGGAGTATTATTAACAGTCAACACCACATCTCATGCCTACCAAGAGACTAAAGCCACATTGAGTGACCAGGCAATATTGGCCCTTCCTTTATTGCTGCAAAAGCTCCATAGATGACAGCAACAAAATCCACAATCCAAAATTGAAAGCCCCAGTAGTCCTTGCTGCCCCCCATGAAATAGGGAAGCAAAAAATCCACAATGGTAGTGGACAGCAACAGAAAGCCAATCATTGCTGCTCCACACAAAAGCCATGATTGTGCCAAAAGCCATGATTGTTGGGGGCTGCATCAAAAGTCACTATCATGGGGATGTATCAACTAAAGCCACAATGGGCAATTGTTGACCCCCAACAAAAACTGCATGATATTGTCACCCCCACAAAAGACATGATTGTGGAGAGCAGTGAAAGGCACAATCATTGCCACTCCCCATGAAAGCCATAATTGCACCAAAAGCCACAATTGGGGGGGGGGGCAGCTAAAAAGCCATGGATGAAAATCAGCAATCTGGGTGAAAACAACAAGTCATTACAAGAACCTCAACCAAAGTACAGCAATCAGCTGCAAACATACCCACCCAAACTAGAACTGCAATCATCTCCACCCCCACCTACCAATGGCAACATCCAACACTCCACTAGCACTCACCTCCTCCCTCCTCATTGAACAAATAATGGTCATGGCCATTTTTTTTATTTTTTGTGGTGTGTGGTGTCATATGAGTTGTGAGTTTCAAATACAGTACCACAACTCATACATACTTAAGTAGCTACCTACCCAGGTGGGTATATTGGTAGGTAGTTAGGTTAGGTAGGTCAACAGGGCGGTATTGTATGTAGGTAAATTGTTAGGTTAGCTATCTAGAGGCATAGGTAGGTAGGTTGGTAGGAATTTTTTGTACTTAGAGTCTCAATAGTTGTTACAAACATACACAATAGTGTAGATGTATCAGTACATGTTGCTGATTCTCTAAATAGTATTTTATTTGAATTTATTTATTTACTTTTTGAAAAAGTGAAAAATATAGGTGAAAAATTAAAATAAATATTTTAGCATTAGTTTGGCCGTTAAGAAAATAAAGGCCCGTTTTAGCTTTTTATTTATTAAGTAAGCATTTTAGTCCATCAGAGCTCTCAATATATTACTCCTTCTGTACCACATAATTGAAACTTTTGGCGAGACTAAGCTCAATACTACTTGAGCCACAGATTCCTGACTACCATAATATGCACATTCGATTCTTCGCCAAAAGACCTTTCCAATGATGTGTGACACCCGGTTTCTCCATGGCTTCACCACCAAAATGCTGGGTAAAAACGCCACCACAACTATGTTGGTGACATAATCATACGCTGCGGAAAGGGGAATGCGCTGTCGCTTCCAAAACAATAGAGATCAAGCGCCGGCCGTATCTGACATATCATGTGCTTTTTCGGTCAGATATGGTCGGCATCTTGTTCATTTCAGACGCCATTGTCAGGCATTGGAAGTGGCAGATGGCAATCGGCAATGGCATTGTACGCGGCCAATACTAGGTGGGTCGCCTTCTTTAAGGGAACATACCCTAAAAAGGTTCGATAAGGTGTCGCTATCTTATCGAATCCGCCATTAAGGTGTTCATTTTTGAGATGGCTCCCGCCATGGTGGAGAGGTCCATCAGCCAATCCCATGGTGGAGGAGGCATCAAACATCACCCATAGAGCCAGCGATAGGAGCTGGCTGCTGGCTGGTACTGAAATATCATCAATTTTTTGTGGGACAAATAAAAAGCAAAAATTAGTCTATTTTTGTAATTCAGAGGGAGTATGCGTAGATTTTATTCCGAATTACTTCCTCTACATAGGTGGAGTAGATAGAAGGTGGAGAAAGTGGCGTGGATGGAGTTTAGTTGCCTTCCAGATCCAGCCTCTTCCAGCGGTGCTGTTTTTGATTCTCGGACTTTCTCACGAACACGCATTGCTCTGCAAGACTTCGAACGTGATGTAAAAAAAATTGTAAATGCGGCAGAATGCGGCTGAAATAATTCTGAAATTCTGTGAAATCTTGTGAAATGCAGTGTAAATGCATATGGAACCAGGCACCTTTGACACGAACTCTGATCCGATCGAACAAGATCAGGCTTCGTTCCTCATCCGACCAGCACCACAGTCGTTGACAACTAAAAAAAATAACGACATGAACACGGCATCTAAGTATCAGGCAGGGGCATCAGGCACCATGGCGATCAAGAGACATTAGCCATGAGCAAGCATTAGCAAAAGCCAACAACAGGTACCTAGAGGTAGGTAGGTAAGTAGATACCATAGTACTTACCAACAGCTACCAACAACATCATTCATTCATGAGAAACGGAAGAAAGCAGCATACACTTTGATCCACACAATAGAATACACCATACTTAAAAAAGCACACGCAAAGAGACAGAAATGCAACAAAGCAATTGAAAACTGCATGAAAAAGAATCACTGCCCATACAAAGTTGCAAGTTGCAATCCATTTTTATTTAGGCGCAGAAGACTGCAGACTGACACCCAGCCGCATGCATCCAGAACCCCATCTGTGTTCAAATTGAATTGAAAAATTTGTTGAATTCAACATCCAATCTTCTAAAATCAAGGAGGTTTCACTAGAGATACCCAAGAGCACTCTGCATTCTCATTGGATGGAGTTGGGAAGGTACTATACCTACATACAGTTGTGATAACAAGTTGCAACGTATTCTAAAGTATTGCAAAGTGCAAGAATGTCCGCTGCGACGAATGAAAGAGACCCAACACTCCGCAGCACTCAAACAGACTCAACCGCTGTTGTAATCCACAAATACGAGTATTTCTCAACAGACATTGCCAACTCATTGCCAAACAACTACATTATCCACGGGCATTGCTCAGACCTGCTCAGTAACCGTCACTAATATCTTCACCAATATTGTCACCATCCGTCACCATGGCTCCTTCGAAAATGACCCCCACCACCACCGCCAACAATATGACCCCCGAGGAATATTACCAATTGCTATCGTCTCGGACGGCGGCGAGTGCAGCACGGGAGGCGAGGGAGGCACGAGAAGCACGGGAGGAAGAAATGAATGGAAGCAACCATGGAAGCAATCATGGAAGCAATCACGGAAGTCTCAACAACAGCCTCCACGGAAACAATGACGACATCGCCGACATCGCCTACCAACGACAACGGCTGCAGATGCTCCGACAGCAACAGCAGGAATTGCAGGAGATGCAGCAGAGGCAGGAGATGCAGCATCAGCAGCAGTTGCAACGGGGGGGCAGCGGCGTCGGTAGTGTCGGCAATGGTGTCGGAAGCGTTGGCGGCCCGATGGGTCCCATGGGCGGCGGTGGACCACAAGGAAGAAACGGGATGAACGGGATGAGCTCGATGAGTTCCATAACGAACGAATTGTCCCGAGAACAAATGATGGAACGACTCGCGGAATTGGAGGCCATGGAGAAAGAGCAGCAGCGGCAATTCGATCGAATGCAAGGGATGCAAGGGATGGGGGGAATGGATCGAATGGATCGAACGGAGCGGTGGTCCCCCGACGAAATTTCAAACTCCAATTTGAAAAATAATATGGGTGGCATGTCGGGGAGGAACCCCAATGGAATGTCTGGTCGGGGCGGGAACGGAAGTAATGGGGGGATGAGCGGAATGAATGGCATGGGTGGCGGCATGAACGGTGCGAACGGGGGGATGAACGGAATGAACGGCATGAACAGCATGCCCCAATCGTTCGAACGGCAAGGGAGCAGTCGAAGCATGCACGGCATGCACGGAAATCATGGAAATCAAGGCACTCATGGAAATCAAGGAAATCATGGAAATCACAGCAATCATACTACGCCCAGTGGCCACTACACTCCCGGGGGACACTACAATCGCAATGGAATGAATGGAATGAATGGTTTGGATGGAATGGATGGAATGGACAGCAGCAGCAGTCGCGATGGAAGGAATGGCCACAATGGTCACAATAACCATGCCGCAATGCAGCAGCGACGACAAATGTCCCTCCTTTCCAAATCGTTGAATCGGGGGATGGATCGGATGAATGGCATGATGGATGTGGAGGACATGCGGGATCGGATGAGGGACAGTTTGAGAGACACCGTGAGGGACAACATGAGGGACATGAATGGAATGATGAGGGATACTATGAGAGACACTATGAGGGACAACAGCATGAGGGGAATGAATGGCATGAGGGACAACAACATGGGGGGAATGAATGGAAGGAACACCATGGATGGCATGGATCGAATGGGCGGCAAATCCCCCCGCACAAATGGAATGAGGGACAAAATGCGAGATGCCATGAGAGAGAGCATCTTGCGCGAAATGAAGATGAATTCCATGGGGGGCGGCATGAGAGATACCATGGGAGATACGGGCCACAGATCGCCAGGTGTGAATGGCATGAACCACATGCGAGACACCATGCGAGACACTATGAGGGACAACATGGGCAGAGGAGGAGGAGGGGTAGGGGGAGGAATGTCCGTCGCCGCCATGAGGGAAATGCTCGAAATGAGAGAGATGAGGGCCATGCGTGATATGAGGGAGAGGAACATGCGGGAGATGAACCAAATGAACAATAGGAATAACACGAATTCTATGCGGGGGATGGATGGAATGAGCAGAGAGTTACGAGAGATGAGAGAGCGAATGGTTCACTACATGGGGAGAAACAATGGAAATAACAACACAGGCAACAACGGCAACAGTGGGGGAGGCAACAATGTCAACAATGTCAACAATGGCAACAATGGAATCAATGGAAGGGGAGGGGGACACAACGGCTTCAACTCCCTCCCCCAAGCACTGCAACGTCAATTCCTCACCGCCGCCAACCACGGCCGATTGCCCCCCATGTGCGGCCACGGGAGGAACTGCGGCTGCGGGAGGATCGATCCCGAGGAGTTGGATCGGTGGCTCGATGGGAGTGATGTGAGGAATGTGGGGGGTGATTCCAAGGAGTACGGTGAGAGGAATAATTATAATGAGAGGAATGAGTACAAGGAGCGGAATGAGTACAGCGAGTATTCTCCCTGTCAGACCCCCGGAAACGATGGGAATGGAGGGGGCATGAGTTCCATGAGGCCCATGGGGGGCTGTGGCGGGGGACCCATGGGGGGACGCCACGGCAATGTCGGCACTGTTGGCACTGTTGGCAATGTAGGCAATGACGGCAGTTCCACTCCCATGGAAGATCAAGATCGTTTCCTCTCCAATTCCTTTTGTCGGGGCAACTCGGCCCACTCTGCTCACACTGCCCACTCCAACAACTCTGGTATCTCGGGAAACTCCATTGGAGGGGGCAACTCGAGTGGCGCCAACGGAGGCATGAGTCAATTCCGCAAAGAGCTCTTGGAGCAGCATTTGTCCCCTCTCAATTATCGTGATACCATCATGGATGGCATGACTGGAAACTTGAACGCCATGGACAATCACAGGAACAATCACAGGAACAATGAAATGGACAATCACAGGAACGACGTGGACCCCTCGAGCAGCAATCGCAATTTTGACTTCTCCAACAATTCCATGATGGACTCTCAAGGTTCCTCAAGAATGCATCAAGGCATGGAAGGAATGGACGGAGGAATGGATGGTTCCTCGTCCTCCTCGAGGTCTCGTTCCCCATTCAGCATGCGCATGAACAGCAACCATTGCAACAATGCCAATGCTGCCAATACTGTCAATGCTGCCAATACCAGTGGAAACGGTGGATCTAATAATGGCATGGACCACACTTCGAGAATCGACGCCAATTCCATCCGGACGAGAAAAGATGAAATGATGATGATGCAATCGACCATGGAGCATCATCGGTTTGATCGTCAGGAGTCTCAGCAGACGCAACTGACTCAACGGACTCAGCAGACGCAGCATTCTCAACAGTCGCAAATGACTCAGCAGACACAGCAGACGCAGCATTCTCATCAAACTCAACTCTCGCAGCACTCGCCGTCGCCCCATCCGCCCCAAACGAGCCTCACTCGCCAAGTGTCCTCCAGTCAATCCTCCAACCGATCATCATCCATTCGTCAATCGAATAATAATAACACCAATGCCAACACTAATAATTGTCAGGACAGTGCCAATGCCAATGCCAGTGCCAATGATGAAATAATCGCTGGTGATGATGACTGCACTGGGATGGAAAATCAAGATTCCATGAACAGCAATCATACTTCCAACAATGTCAACAATGCCAACATCTCTGACAGCCATGGTGACTCTGGAACCATTGCCTCTAATGCCAATGCTGCCAATACTGCCATGGCAGAGGATAAGGGCACCAATAACACCAATGAAAATTATGACAACTACGAGAACGACGGTGTCATCGTGAGAGAAGTGGACACCTTCCAAAACGAAGGCAACACCACCAACTACCATTCCAGCTCCATGATCAATCGAAATGATGCCAGCACCCCCCTCGATTCCCTCCTGGACGATGGGGGATTGGATCCCAAGTCCCCGAGTCCTCATGATTTGGTCAAGTTTTATGGGAGTATGCAGAGTATGCAGAGTATGCAGGGTGGGAATGGTGGCAATGGTGACAATGTTGACAATGGTGGGAATGACATGAATGCCACGAATGACATGAATGCCATGCAAGAGGACAACAATGAGGCCAGTAATGATGGAAATAATCCAGGCGAAAGTCAGCAAGGAGGTCGGGGAGACGAGGATATGGACCTCCAAGAAAGAAATAATGACAACATGGCAGCCTCAAGTACCTTAAGTACCTCAAGGACCGTGGATCATTCCTCGTCTCCTCCCAGTGGGTACATGGACAAGGGAATTCAAATGACGGTATCCACCTTCAGCCCTCGTACTTCCTCTGCTCGAATGTCGTCTCTGTCCAAGAACAAGGATGGTGAAATGAATGCGAACAATGCCAACAATACCAACAATGCCAACAACGACAGCAGTACCCACCACGGCGAAAGCAGCATGACCTCCATGACCTCCATGTACAAACGACGCAAACTCAACTCCACCCGAAATTCCAACAGCAGCATGCTCGACATTCTCTCGGACGTGGCATTGAGTCCCATGCCCTTTGGACTGGGAGGAAAAGAGGTATTGACGTTGGACAATTTGGACAATATTGGTCCATTGGCGTGCAAATCGCCGGGGGGAGCGTCGTCCCGGAATTCGTATGGGTCGATTGGCGCGTTGGTGGGTGCGTTGACGGACATGGAGGATGACGATGTTGTGGATGAGAGTACTACTGGCGACGACGCCAAAAATACCACTTCCAACACCAACAGCAACAATAATGACAACAACAACAACAACAACGACAACAACAGCAACAGCCACTTCCCCACGAGCACCTTCCAACACCGACGACGAAGCTCCTCCTTCGGAGGATTCCTCAACCCCCCCATGGCACCTGTCAGCCCCTTCTCCCGCCACCCCCACGCCCACAGCACCACTGACCCCCACTCCCAGCATCCCCCGTCCCAAAACCCCCTGTGCCTCACGCGCCGTCGACGCTCCTCCCTCCTCCGCGCCAGTCTCACCTCCCTCAATAACGTGGGTGATATCACTCCCGTGAATACCAAGGGAGTCATGACGGAAATGATGTTGTTGGGGGGAGGAGGGTATGGGGGGTATGGAGGGAGTACGACTCCGGTGGGGAACACTCCCATGATGTTCGCCAAGTATTTTTTGGAGAGTGCGGTGGGGGAAAAGGTGCGTTTGGGAGGGGAGGGAGGGGATGGGGGAAATGACGGGGATGGAGGGAGTGGAAGGAGTGAGGGGCAGAGGGGCAGCGGTGGAAGTGGAAATGGTGGAAGAGGAAGTGGTGGAAGTGGTAGTGGTGGTGGAAATGGAAATGGAGGAGGTGGGATGGGGCTCCCACCCCCACCAATCTTTCAAGCCGACCCCACCGAAACCAAGAGCCATCTCTCCCGAAGGAGTACCTTTTCTCGAAGCAACAATGGGAGCAGCATCAGCAGCAGCCACAGTAGCAGTTTGATGCAGAAGCAGGCACTCATTCAAGAAGCGGAAGAAATGTTGTATTCGAGCAGTGATTTGATGAGTTTGGGTATGATTTCCCCGAGGAGGAATTTTCCGCCGTTGGTCAAGAAGAGTTTTCACAGTCACGGTGGCCAGGGAAGTCAAGGGGGTCAGGGTGGTCAAGAAAATCAAGGGAATGGTGGTCTGAGGAGTCTTGGAAGTCAAGGCAGTCAGGCAACTCAAGGAACTCAAGCAACTCAAGCAACAGATGCCGTCACCTCACCCGTCGAGAAGAAGAAGAAAAAGACCAAGACATCCAAGAAAGGAAGCAGTGCCAAGGACAGTAATAAAGATACCACCGAGGACCATACCAACGTCAAAGTGGAAGAATCCCCAGGCACTTTGAGCAAGTCGCCCAAATCAGCACATCATGAATCGACTCCCTCGGCAGCCGTCATTGCGGCATTGTCGGCGGAGGTCCAATCTTCCTATTGCCAAGTGAATAATGAAAGGAATGCCAATGGAGCCAACGGCGCTGCCACCCCATCGCCCATATCCTCCATGGACAAAACTGGCAAGAATGACACCAAGAACACCAACAACACCAACAACATCAAGAACACCAACGACTGCAAAGACGAACCCAGCGACGACTTCCACTCCTCCGATCCCAACCTCCTCCTCAGCAACCCCCACGTACCCACCTTCGCCTCCGCCATGGAAAAATCGCAATTCTCTCAACAATCGATCCACGATTGGGATCGGAAATTTGGATTGCGACGAGCGCATTCGAAGACTATGAGGGAGAGTTCGAGGAGTCGGAAGAAGGTGTTGGAGTTGTTTTTGGAGAGTATGAATGGTAGTAGTCGGAGTTTGAATTTGGGGGATGGGGAAAAGAAAGGGGATGGGGATGGGAGTGGGGATGGGAGTGGGGAAGGCAATGACGAAGGGAATGGAGAAGATTTGCATCTTTCTGGAAAAGACCTGAGTGTGTCTCAGGAGGAGGGTACCGGTGTCAAGAAATCAGTCAAGGCGGAGGAGATGGATGCTGACGCTACTGGCAAAGATCGAACTGTCATCAAGTCCGAAGAGCAACCTGTAGAAAATGAGAGAAAGAAGCAAGAGGAACCTCAAGAAAAATCCGACATGGACGTGGACGGTGATGGTGATAATGGTGATAACGGTGGCAATGACATGCAAGACACTCGAGACACGCAAGAATATCCGCAACATCAAGAACATCAAGGAATCTACACCGTCGCCACCAAAGACCACTGCGGGAGTGGAACTCACGACAATGACGAAGCCTCCAGTGCCGCTCCATCGCGGTGTTCCTTCCTTTTCAATGGAGATGATGTCTCCATTGCATTCTCGAGTAATGACTATCACGATTTGGATGATGCCAATGTCTCTCATTTGAACCATGAGATAGAAGGAGTTGTGGGCGTGGAAGGGATGGACGACGAACATGACGGACATGACGAACAACATGACGAAAATGACGAAAGCAGTCGCCTCCCACGAACCATCCTATCCACCAAACACAAACGATCCAGCGACGTCACAGTCGAAGGAGACCTGGAGCAAATGTTCCGCAGGGCATCACTGGATTGTTTGAAGGAAGTCATGCCCGAGGGGAGCAATGCGAGTATGAATGGGATGCCTACACCGAGGGAGGTGGATCGGAGGCAATATCATGCCAATAGTGCGTAATAGTGCGTGACAGTGACTTTGGATTGTGTTTCAATTTATAATTTTGAATGTGTGTCATTGAACCTCATTTGTTTCCAACCTTTGTTGCTTCTTCTGCATCTTTTGCAACTTCTGCAAATCCTGCAGGTCCTACACTGTCTCAACAGCAACAGCAACAGCCACAACAAATACAACAACTACGATGACAGCTGAAAAAGCGTCACTGGGTGTATAATTGGTGTAACACTTACGCAACTTGCGATTAATAGAATGGGATAAGACATACATGAGTGCAGGGTACAGCCAGCCAAGTCCATTACAGCAATGCATTCTTGTGCTAAATTTTATTTTAAATTAATGAATGAATAAAAGTGATAAACATAGGCTTCTTCTCTCATTGACACGTACTATATGCTCCCAATGAATGAAATTCAATTGGAATACGATTTCATGAGATTGACATGATATGCCCCAATGACAAAGAAATATGGAAACAATCTTGATTACATTATCAAACCATGTGGTTTTTTTCTTAAAAAAAGATGCTGACACGTGCTATCACCGAACAGCATGACTTCAATTGGCAACAGAGCAAGAGTTGATAATGATTAACTATTTTTCAGCAGTAATATCATGTGCATTGGAGATAATTTGAATTTGGACTTTATTTGGTATGAATCATGTTATGTGAAACAACTGTTTGCAAAAATTTAATGTTGACCATTATTTTCCATTATCCAGAGCGTCATGTTCATTAGAAAAAAATTGGAGCTGGACTTCATTCTAGTTGTAAATATTTCGCAAAATATGGTACGCTTTTTAATCATTACGTACCGTAAGTGAGGTGAAATGTAGAATGAATTCAAAATGGAATGAGCAATACATTATTTAATGCCAGTGGATTGTGCCTGAAAGAATTTGAGACATGACAGGTCAAAAAGGGTATTACAAGAGAACTTAATTTTGCATTCATCCTTTTCTTCATCATTTGGTAAGGGTAGTTGGAAGTGTGCCTACAAAAATAAGTGAGAAATTTATTTTTGTTGTTGGTTCCTCCAGATGGCATAGAAGATATGAGTATGACTGCTTGATCATAAAATGGGCCATACTAATGAAGTTCAAATAGTTAAAAAGTATAATAGCTAATCTGGTACCAGCCTTGGCACAACCATCTGCCTTAAATACTGCTCCAGCAGTCAACTTCCATATCCATTTAAAAGAATTTTCAAACTTGAACATATGGTATGTGTTACAGTCCCAATTCTGTATTCAACCTTGGGTAGTAATTATTTGGTGTCAAAATATGGTAAGTTTTCAACCGTTTTGTAAGTGAATTAAAATGAAGTATGAATTCAAAATGGATTGAGAAATGCATGATAGTTGCTTCCATGCCTAAAATAATCAAGATATGGCAGGCCAAAGGCTATCATACATCAGAAATTAAATTTGCATTCATCCATTTCTTCTGCATTTAGTAAGTTTATTTGGAAGTGTGCATGCAAAAGTAAGCGAGAAATTCATTTTTGGTGTTGGTGGCTTCTGATGGTATAAAATAGATAAGTACGGCTGCTTGATCATAAAATGGGCCATTCTAATGCGAGTTCAAATGAAAAAGTACAATGGCTAATGTGATACCAGCATTGGCACAGTCATCTACCTGAAATACTGCTCTAACAGTCGACATCCTATTTCTATTTGAAACAATTTTTAAACTTGAACACATGGTACTTGTTGTGCAGTCTTAATCATGCATTCAACTTTCAGCATAGCAAAGTTGCAATAGCCTGAGTGTGAAATGCAATTTTTTTACATTTGTTTACTTATCAACAACTTAAAATACATACATCAGTGGAATACAAGTCTTCTTGATGTTTACAGTTTCCCATGACAAACTCAATGTGTTATCCACCATGGTGACCATGGACTATTCATTTGTCAATAACAAAATAATCCTTTGTAGTTGTCATTTTGCTGGTCCAATCCCAGTATTATCACCCCAAGCCAGAACCAGAACTGATTTTTTCACTATAAGTTTGCCATTAACAGTATTGAAATATCATATTATAGTGGACATCAATCATTTGCCTCTAATTGTGTGTCATTCTTTGTACTATACCAGCTCATTTGGGTTTACTGTTGGCATTTTCTCAAACAGAC
The DNA here is from genome assembly GCA_036939595.1 of Thalassiosira livingstoniorum. NCBI lineage: Eukaryota > Bacillariophyta > Thalassiosirophyceae > Thalassiosirales > Thalassiosiraceae > Thalassiosira > Thalassiosira livingstoniorum. The sequence continues at coordinate 14,067 of JALLOT010000486.1, forward strand.
CATTTTCCACAATAATAGCAATTCATAATCTTAATTCATAGTGTATTACTAGTGAAAGTGTGAGTTAAAAAATACATTTCATTACTTTATTTGTGCCTTGAGAAGTACCCCCATTCCACATGGGGAGGGGATCAAGTTGCCTTCATCATACATGTTCCAAGGGCACATCCTAAATACCTGTTGTTAAATGATTTTTTTGAAAATGCATCATGGGACATGGGACATTTGCCACTGAAAAATGATGGCTAGTTTAAATTTTTGCAGTGGGATTTTGGACAAAATTTCCTATATCTTGGAGTAATTTTGCTATCAATGGCATTACTGTGTGTAGAAAGTCATATGTACTTTGTGGACATAACTGTCTTTGTCTCTGAATAATTGTTGATCAATACAAGGAGTAGAAGTAAAAATGAGTCATACAAAAATGGAGAAGTTTCTGCTCTTCAAGTATCAAGTATCAAGGTTCCATTGTTGCATCTAAACTGAAGCACTGAACATTCTACATCAGCTCTAAAACCGACCTGCACCAATTATCACATCCACTTCATGGTGAAGAATTGAAAAGAGGACACATTAATTTGCATTTTCAATATAAAATGAAGGGATGTGCACAGCTGGAGGCATTTTTTGGAGAGATTGTGGTGGGAGACTGATGTTTTTTGCAACAGTCTTGATGATTAACAGCACATTAAAAGTATGTCCACTTTATTTTTCTTTTGTCAATTGAGGCACATAATTATGGTGTGATTTGTGTTTTTTTACATCAATTTTATGTAGGTGTGTAATGATTTGATATTGACATTGACATATATTTGCTTTTGACAAAGTTTGTTTGAAAATGGAAAGTATTGGAAGATCACTTTTGCTTTTGAGAATCCCTTTGCTTGTTCAATATTATCCAAAAACTTTGTTCAATGCTTTGAATAAATAAATCAATTCAAAAAGGCACACAATGATAATATTGGAAACCTCTGTTTTCAATGAGAAATGCACTTTGTTTGATTGTTATATTCAATGGTAAACTCCAGGGTTTGTAAAATGAAATTAAAAGGGCTGTTTGATGTCCTTTTATTGAGGTTTTATGTTCATTGGATGTTTATGGTGTGTATATCAGACATGAGGCCTTCATTGATTTCCATCTTTGTTCTTTTAAGACACTAACCAATGTTAACTCCATCAGATATAACACATGAAAAAGGATGCTTTTATTTTTGATCATTTTCAGACTGAAAATACCACTTCAGTCCCATGAATAATAATAATAATAATAAATGAAGAGCTATTGGCAGAATCAGAGTATCTCTAACTGTTAAAGCTATCTTGATTTTGGTGACAACTCAATGAAATCTAACAGCTTGATAGTGGGGTAAAGAGTAGCTTGTAGCTTGAGAATGTGCATTAGCTGGAATTTCATTTCCGTACAATCCAATTTTTGTAAAAAATAGGGAAATTTCCATATGCTGCACATGGAAAGATTTCATCCCTTTGCATAACATAGAGTGCTCTACTGTTACGTACAACATATGTCATGTTTTGATCAAAGTTTCAAAGCCTGTCTTGACCTTCACTTGTCAAGCTTCAATTAGAGTGAATTATGTCCCAGCAAATGAATACACAAAAATAAAATTAATAGAATGAAACTATTGATATTTTTGAATTGAACAATATGTTTATTCAAACTAACTTCAACTATTTTTGTGTCTTAATTCATTGTTGGAGCCTATTATTTATCATCATAGTTGTCAATGGTAGACACTAACCAAGGGTTTGGTTCTTTTTCTTCACTTCTATCTTTACTGTCATTAAAAACAGCATACTTTTACTTTACTTTTACTCTTACGTTTACTTTTTATTTTTATTTTTATTTTTACTTTTATTTTTACTTTCAATTTTGATTTTACATTTTAGTTTGTTTTGAATAAAGTTTTCTGTTTACCTTTACCAAAAGATAAGCACCAGTATCTTAGAAACTTATTTTTGTTTCTAAGCTTTTTTCTATGGTATTAATCTCTAACCCATACATACTTTATGCCTTTTGAAGAAGCTTCTTTTTCAGAATTAACCTTTAAATCTAACTTTTAATTTTAATTATTTCTTGTAAAAAAAAGAAATTTGTCATATTATTGATTTTTTCCAATGGTATTCTTTGAACTAACTTGAGTTCAAAACTACCATCAATGGTTTGTGAATAAATAGTGAAAGTGATTCATTGTTTCCTTTTTTGAACAAAATGCTTATCAGAATATCAACTTATTCAATATTTTTTTGTACAAAATTCAATTTTAAATATTGTAAAGCTCATATTTATGATGAGGATTTCTATCTCGTAAGTTTTGATTGTTCATGGCTTTTCTGGTCTCTGAAACCAGATTATTAACTATATTACACATTAGAGCTAGGACAAATTGTTTTTAGGGTACACAAATTACCAACTGAATACACATGACTTTCACCTGGCCTGTTGCATCAAACAAAATTTAATTTGATAAAAGTTATTATGCCCAATTCACCACAGGTGACTTGAATTCAGTGTGAAAATGCAGTACATATATTTCAGTAGTTGTCCAGGGACATTTATATTGTATTACAAAATGATCATTTTGTAAAATAAGCTTAAAATGATGTAAAATGGTCGTTTTTTGCCCTGATGACACAGAGCACAAAAGATCAAGACCTCTAATAGTAGGGGGTGGCGTAGGGCCTGAAATAAGTCAAATTTGAAAAAATTGCAATAATTCTTCCTTCTCACCTCCGTAAGCTTCCAACTGATTTTCTTTGAGCTTCAAATTGAGCCTTGACAATGGCCGTTCCGTTCCAAGGGAAAACCATGTTTTTTGCGTCCAGTAATGTGAAGCAACTAGTGGACAAACCCACATAATTAGAGTTCCTTTAACAAACTACATGGGCTCTAGTTTGTAGTTGCTGCATCAGAAGTGAGCAATCTGACAAAGCAGCCTTACATTAGTGGATACAAAAATGTGGCCTGCTGGCATTTCCACGCAGACAAAGCTAGAAAAATTGGATGTTTCCATTTTGCCATTGGAAAAAACAGCATTAATACAGCCATGACAGCTCCCTCTTCTGCTAAAATGAGGTATGAGAACTAAAAATACAACAGCAATAATCCCCCTTATCCCAAGCTGTCATTGTGGCCTCAGCCAGCATCGCCACCAACACACAGGGGAGACATTGGCTGCAAATAACGCTGCCGGGAACACAACAACAAAAAGCAACTCCACCAACACCCCCACCTGATGCCACAAACCTCCCGAAGCCATCACAAAATTAAATGCAACCTCCCCTAACAAGCAACTCCAACAATAACAGCACCACCCCCATGTCCTCCTATTCCACTGCTGATGCCACTGCCATCACCAAAAAAAGAGAGCAACCACAACCGTGGGTTGCATCATCTGGTTGTGACGGTTGATGCTGTTGACAGCTGTCTAGGCCACGATGGTGGCAACAATTGTCTCTTCCTTATCTGCCTCTATTGCCAACATTATTTCTGTGGCATTGACAACATTCATCGCGGGGCGGTTTGTAGATGACAGCAGCGCACACCAATCAATGGAAGCTCTCCTTCAGCTCTATCATCAGCAGCCAGTGCCATTGAACAACTGCAAAGGGAGAGGATGCAACACCCACTTTACAACAACTATGATGGCATCCCCTTTTTTCCATTTTGGGGCTTTTGCTGTTATTAACACCCCCCCCCCCGTCACAAGGGGATTGTAATTGGTAATTGTTGCAATCAAAGGCCACAGTTGACCAAAGCAATCAATTGGAATCAACGTGGTTCATGGTGATCTGGTGCCAAAAGCACACACCAAAAAACAAATTTGTAGTCCTAACTATGATACAACAATCAACAGAGAAGGTATTTAATTTTGCGTTTTCGACTTTGTAATAGCAATCATAATAATGAATACTAAAAATAGCTTTTTAACATAATTATGGTTTTTCAATAGTGTAATGTTGATTGAATAAAGGTTGCTATGGAAGTAAACACACAAAAAATAGGCACTTTGATTAAGTGCCACAAAATAAATACAAATATACAGCAGTACAAGTAAAAAGTAATTTGTGAATTTGAAAGCAAATAAAGCCAAGTTTTTGCCCCTATTTCACATAAAAGTGAATTGAGTGTTTTGTAATTTGTATCATTGTAAACTAAAAAAATGAGCAATGAAATAGATACCTAGATAAGCAATATTTAGTTTCATTGTTTAGAAACCATTTAAGAAAAATCACTACCTCAATAATGTCCAGATTATTTTTTTTGCTGCAACTCACAGTATGCCCACATTTGTTTTGATAAATCATGTTTAAATTGTAATTTTAATTGTAATGTAATTAAGCTTCAATCACAAAACTAGTTGAAGACTTAGTTTTAGTTGTTTCCATTGTTATTTATTGTCTATCTAGTTGAAATTGGTGTATAATTGTGACTATGGTTTGTTTTGTATTGAAATTTAAGCCACATTCAATTGCAGGTTATTGCAAAATATAAATAGTGCTAAACTTCATGTTTTTTGAAAATCCATAGCTGGTTCATGTTTTGTTTCTGTTTTAATTAAAACTTGAACATCAATTATGTTAATCACTGCTACATTCATTACATTTCAACTGCAATTTGATATGATACTGGAGTTTGAGGTTGTAAATGCAAATATCAGCTTCAAGTTGAAAGTTGCTTGTTAGAAGTAGGAATTTTGCAATATGTAGATTGAAATGGTTAATGACAACTAGAAATAGGATGTTTGTTTTTATCTTTATCATAATTTGATTACTCAAATAGGAATCAATTCGGATACTGAGTAAAAAACGGAAGCAATTGAAAGCAAAGACAAATTTCTCCATTTTGATTTGTTGAAAGCAGAACTTTTTGCACCACATGATGAGCCAAATAAAAAGTCTACTGATTTGATGCTTGAAATGGCTAGTATCATGGCTAATGTGTTCTGTTCAGAGATGGAGGATCCACAAAAAGCAAACTCAAGCATTTTGTCCAGTGCTGATGTGAGAGGATCTCAAAAAATACAACTGATCAAATGAAAATTGTGGGAGTGGGAATAAAGGCCACTAATGATGATGCTGAGAGAATCTTTGGTGTTGTGACATCTGAACTTCAGTCATTTGAAAGGATTAGTCTCTTGTATGCTGCAGGAATGGCTGTTGCTAGAGTGAATGGGAATTTCACCAGAGATGTTGAAGGTTCAACTGGTAATATCAACAAACTTCCATGGAAGCTGCAGCACTCACTCTTTGCTGCAGCAGCTGAGTATGGTCCACAAGCCAAAGCTCAAGAGTGGGATGCAGTTACAATCCAGCAAGAGGCATTGGCAGCAAAAGAAAAAAATCTCATGGAAAAGAGACTGAAATCAGCACAGGATGAGTTCTTGAACACTATGTACTTTTGCTCACAGTACGTAAATGGAAGTAGAAAATGCTGGATTTCTGAATCACAAATAGGTCATGGGCTGGCAATGATTGATTCAGAGAGTGGATTCCTAAGTTTAACTGCCTTGAAGGAACAAATCAATATCAGGGTGAAGGGGTTTGGATATGGACACACTTGCACACACCATGGTATGTCAACAATTGCTGACACACTTCAGAATATCTAGTAAATTGGCTCAAGCACAAAATACTTCCAGAGCACAGAAACCCAAATGTTTGGATTCCAGTTTTACCACCAATAAAGCTGCCATCCAGAAAACAAACAATAGTTTTGGGGGAGTTATCTGTTGATGTG